>JXTC01000580.1:38172-98620 GCA_002914845.1 Trema orientale | reverse complement strand
CTATTTTTCTCCTTAGTCTCCCTGTATGGACTAATTCAAGGCATTTGGTTCTTGTGTACTTGGTTCAGAGGCTTTTAAGGATTAGATCATTGTTTATTGCTTTGCTTTCTGGTTCTGTTAAGAGGGGTTTGACTAGACAAGTAACCTTGACCTTGTTACATTTAAAATGTATATCTGCATCCTTATGTTAATATTCCCTAAATTTTCAAGATATTGATGGTTGCAGGGTCAAAATGGTTTTTCACGCATCTACACTCTGTTCACTTAATGGCTTTATTCAGCAAACACGTATGTGTTGTGCAAGAAGGTTTTAATGGGACTTCATTTTCTTTTATGCACTTGCTCAACTTTGATTAGAAGATACTCTGAAGCATTTGATAAGGATTTGTGGTTGGACTCCGAGTCTGACGTGAACTTCTTTGATCACTTTATGTGGTGGATAATTAATTAATTATCAGGTTAAGAGAATTTGTAGAGTTGGTTATAGTGTAATTTTGCAGCTGTTTACCTGGTGATTTTGATGTTGGAAGTGGTTTTCATATTCGATCCTTACCTTTAACCTTTTCTTTTTTTTTTCTTTCTTACCCCGTTTTTTTTTTTCTTTTTTTGCTGCAAGGCATCTTTACTTCTATCATTATCTAGTGTTCATAATGTTTTGAGTGTTTGGATTTCACTTACTTTCAGGTTGTACCTGAGGCTTTGGTACATTATCTTTTCAATTGTGGTGGAAACGTTTGGAACTTGTGCGCATTTCTTTTAGTTCTACTTTGAGGCTTTGGGTATAGTCTTTAGTTTTAGAGAGTACACCAAGGTATACGACGTTCGGCACGCTGGGGGGTTTGACATGGCATCTTCATTTGTACCTTTTGTCTGATTTTACTTGCTTTTAAGGCTTTTTGGTATATTCTGCATATGTACTCTCTTTTAGCAATTGTATTTGGTTAATTACTTTCAGGCTGTTGGTTTAGTTGGTCCCTCAATGAGGAGAACATGTTTGGAAGATGTTCTCTTTTCTCCTAGTACATTAAAGCAAGCATTTGATCATGTAGGGGAGTTTTTCTTGGCCTTGTATTTCCTTGAAATAGCACTTGGCCTCGTATTTCCTTGAAATTAGTACTTTTTGTTTTTTATTTATGGGATTTGTTTGGTTTAGCTTTCCTGTTATTTTCATGGTCTTCTTTCTTTCAGGGCAACTTACAGGATTTTATGTTGTGTTCCCCAAGCTTGTTACATCATTTAGAGATCTGGAGTCGTTTATTCTTCAAGCAGCAATTGACAAATGTCATCCATCTTCTCCGGTCCTGGCGCCTTGATTGATGAAATACGTTGTTGTTGGGATATGCTTTGTTAACCTGTAGTTTGATTTCTTGTTCCTTAACTCATTTTTGTGGTAGTCCTTCTTTGATCTTCTGCTTTTCTGAGATCATTTGGCAGTTGTCCTGGGCGGAACCTGCTAGTGCTTGAATTATTGGATGTGGGATTGTTGGAATTCACCCTCTATTTATCGTGTTCAATAAACAGTTTGCTTCTCGTGCGGGAACCAAACATAATTTGGTTTTGTTTCTTTAATTTGAATTGTTGATTCAATTTATTGACTTGAACAATCTATGTAGCTGAGAAGTCATTTTGTTTGAATTTCAGGTTTACTTTTATTGGTTGATCATGAGTCTTATGATGATATATGAACATATTCAACTATAATTCGATTCATTATTCTCTATAATAATACATGTTCATTTGATTTTTTTAGCGCTTATAAGGGTTTCGTGTCTAAACTGTTAACAAAGTGGTATACTTCTTGTTTTCTTCTGTTTATGTTCATGAAGCATCTATTTCTTATTTCTTGCTGAAATATTTGTAGGAGATACATGATAGTTGATTCTCCCAGGGGTGCTGTTATAGCCTAACGAGGAATAGCCTTCAACACTGTAAAGATGGTTGGCACAGCATCTGACAATTGGCTGGCTAAATAATCAGGGTTGTGACTTGCTTATCTTCGAAGTTAATATATATATATATGGTTGCCAATCCAGTAGGTATTTTTTTTTTTTACCTATGTGTAGGTATTTTTTTTTAGCCGTTGGATCATCATCTAACAATGATCTAACGGCTAAAATGAGATGTATGAAAAGACGTGCATCATTAATGCTTTTTCTCTCTCCTACTTATTAGTTTAATTAATGGATGCGGCTATAGTAAGGGCGCCTCTACGTAAGGCCCATGTTTATACACCGTTTGATGGGAATCTGTTTAAACCCATCAAACGGTGTATAAACAGGGCCTTACGTAGGGACGCCCCTACTATAGACGCGTCCATATATATAACTTTTTAAAAACGTAACCTTGTTTCTTTTTATAAAAAAAAAAAACGTTAACTTTATATATATATAAATATATTTACTTAATCTAATTAGTCAATATATATATATATAAACTAGCAGATAACTCACTCTTTCAAGGAAGGGTGTTTCAGTTTCAGTCAGTTTCCCAATTTCTATTTATCTAATTATCTGATAATTAGATATTTTTAAATTAAAAATTCAAACAAATTAGAAAACTTATCTCTTTATAAATTTAAATTAATTAATTCAAAATTAATTAATTAATTAATTAATTAATGACAATTATTAATTACATATAGATAAACTATTTATCTAGACAAAGTGTGCAGTAAAGAAATAATATAATATCCAGTACATTGTTTGTAAGGGGTGGAATTAGGGATCTATGGACTTGTAATTCAAGCTCCAATAAAATATGATAATTAATTAAACTCTCTAATTAATTTTTCTAATTTATTAATTCAAGTATTACTTCACTAAAAATCCGGAATTGCACTCTTGAAATTACATAATTAATTTACTCCGAAAACAGTGAGCAGTCCATCGATTTAATCATTATATATAGTTCAATCTTCCATAGATAATTCATAATTGGAGCTAGGTTATATTCCATTTACCTCTCCAATTACATCTTTATTCTTGTGTACCATTAATTCTCCAATGAACAATTAATTTATAAATCTATTATAAATTGAGTACTCAAACTGTTCAAGTCCTGAATCAATACACAAGGGCATCATCTTTCTAGCTTCCAAATGGAAGGAATGGATTCCATATCTGTAAGTTATATTCCCAACTACTCATATCATCATGATCCTAAGATACAAGTATTTCGATCTGTTTATTAAAAAAATAAATCTTTAACAAGTATGTTAAAGAACATAATGTTATAAATAAGAGTCTATAACTACTCAGGATTAAGATTGATCAACATATGATCATCTAGTGACATTATTTGAACTCTCAATAGTTAACGGAATTTATGTGAAATTCAAATCATGTCTGGTCCAGTCCTATATAATCGAATTATATAAAGTACCTCCATTGTGATGTCAACACATCAATAGTCCGGATAAGACTATTACATTCTCAATGTTAATGGACCGTCCTAATAATATATAATTTAAGATCTCGTACTTCAATTAATTATTATGGACTATGTTTAGTTTATTATCCATGAATTTAATCCTTATGTATATAACACTTATATACTAAATTTTTGGTCACATAAATAAAATCGGGATTTTCTGATATTTAAAAACATATCAATTATGCACAAATTCAAATAGAAAAATATCATTTTATTAATTCACATGCTTTTAGGACATAAACCCTAACAACTCTTTGCTTGGGAAATCAAAAGGCATGACTCCAAAACGCTTTCTATTTAGGGTGGATGAAGGTTTTGGAAGTTCCGAAGAAGGATTTGCTGAAAGTACATTACATAACTAATTGTCAGTTGATGGCAATCTGTTGATTGGCGGTGAAGAGAACAATGGGACTGCAAAAGAACTCGCTTTAGAGTATTTGTAGATCAAGGAGGAGCTATTGGACACATTATTCATCCACTCCTAAATTTCTCTCAAAGTAGAGATAAACCACTATGAAACAGTTTTTCAGAAAGTTGACTTGCCGAAAGTTGGGGACTTGGAACCTTACGTCAAAGCATATCTTTTATATGTCTTTGGGAAAAGTACCTATTCTCAAGAAATGCTCCTGTAATGTCGCATCCACTTGGTATGATATTGTCCGTTTTAGACCTAAGTTCATAGGATTTTTTTTTGGGTTTTATCCTAAAAGGTCTCGTACTATTAGGAAGTGAATCTTTACTTACAAATTATCACTCAAAGAGATTTACAGCCCTAGACTTAATTTCAGCCATATCTTCGATGTTTGTCCCTAAAGAAAATTGGTTCCTTTGCTTGGGAGTTGCGTTGCTTTCACACTTATAACAAGCACTTCATAAAGTAGTTCCAAAAAGAAAAAAAAAAAAAAAAAGAAAACAACCGACATTATCTAGTTTCACTTAATTTTTAATTGTAAATATAGTTGGGAATAAATTCATTAGATGCTTCAATTTTCCACAATTTATTTATAATTATTTGCATTTGCAGGTTTCTCTTGGAGCACTTTCTAAGCTGGCATATTCTTTGTTTCGGAAGTCAAAAGACAAGGCTCAAAAATAGTTTCCACTCTATTTAAGATGGATGAAGGCTTTGGAGCACTTTCTTATCCTTCTACCGGCATGAAGACTCATCACTTTGTGTTGGATAAGATATCAAGATCCATTTTGATTTGCAACATATACACTACAAAATTAAATTGCCGATTGATAATAATACGGTGGTTGGCAAAGAAAAGAATAATACGACTGTAAGACATCTCGCTTTAGATCAGAATTTGAAGTGTAAGGAGGAGAAATTGGATGCATTAGTCATCCACTCAAGAATTTTTTTAAAAGTGGTGAAGAGCAACTATGAGCCATTCATGTTGTTCCTCCAGAAGTTGAAGACTTGGAACCATTCGCCAAAGCATATATTCTATATGTCTTTGAAAAAAACCTTATTCTCAAAAACAGCCTCCATATTACGTTTATGCAAAATTTCTCCAATTTTTCTCCCTAAAGGACACTAAATCCTTTGCTTGGGTAGCTGCAGTGCTTTCCCACTTTTAATATATTATTTATAAAGTAAGGACCTTCAACATGCAATTCATAGAGATAGAGAGAAAGAGGGAGAGAATCCACCCTTTAACAATTACTTAAACCATTGTCATTTTCACAATGCACATATAGAGAGACAGAGTAAGAAAGAGAGATCAGACCTATTGAATTCAACCAAATTAGTCCATCAGAGTAGGTTTTAGTATCAATAAAGTATTTCAACCAAAAAAAGGAAGGTGCACAGAAGAATAAAAAACATGGGTGAGATATAGTCAAGATACTTGTTTTTATAATTTTTTTTATGTAAAATTGAATTCGGGTTTGAAACCATACGGCTCTTAATAACTTAAAAATATTATAAGTAAAACATCAAAACTACCTACCATTAATATAACTAAAATCCCAAATTAAATAAACTCGCCTAATTAGGATAATCAAGTAGCCTCATAGGACCAAAAGAAGAAGTCATCGTGTTATTCTTATTTCAAGTCCAAAACTAGATCAATACCTTAATCGCAAATAGATCAATAATCCTAACTTATTTATCCCTCGCTTTTATTTTTGCACGATAGTGAGAAATAACTTTCATCATCAAAACATGTAATTGCCCAAAATTTCTGTTATATAGAGCCTTTTATTTTGATTCTCTCTCATTTTCCCAATCCCTTTTTGCTACCTAATTGAGAATACCCAAATTGAGACCTCGATTTTTTTCCTCATCTCTGTCCTTTCCTTTTTTGAAGTTTTTCAGTGACCCTATCGTTACTCAAATTGGTCGTCGTTATACTTTTCCATTAAACTGTGTAATCGAATACAATCGTTTCTTCTTCAAAAAAAGTTTTGTAAGCCAATGCTTATCGAAAGATCAATTATTAGGCATTCGGTAACACTTTACACTACCTAATTTTTTTTTTTTTATTCCTCACATTTTGGTGTACACGATTGTAGTAGGGCACAAAAATGACGTCATCATAAGTCTCTAATTACACTATGGTTGTTTTCTAGTTGTGGGCCTTACCACACTAGAATAAAATGAGCCCCCAACATTTAATTCCCTTCTAAATCCAATACTAATTTAAAGTAAATAAATAAATAAAAAAACCATTAACTCTTACATTGTTAACTTTGGAGCTGAATGGAAAATCTGCCCCTGTGAAACCAATAGACTAGTAACATATTCAACATGTTATAGTCAAGCCAATCCATTACAATTAAGAATATAATTAATGGCCTAATTGTTCCAATTCGTGCAATTTGCGACATAATTGGATTTTAAGTTTTCAATTGGTTTAATTGTCCCATGGCTTTTGTCTATTTCTAGTCCCCAAAAAATGAGTTTCATTATGGGGAACTTGCAAGTTTATTGCTTCATTTAACTTATCGAGGTTTTGGTTTTTTTATGGCGCCTATTTGGAGTTTTTGATGAGGTTGCTCACAGTCTCGGAGGGGAGCGCACTCTAATTTGTTTTAGTTAAATTTGTTTTCTTTTTCTCTTTTTTGTTCTTTATATATTTTTTACTTGAATTTTAAAGAAATAACTAGAAATTTCATACGTAGACATCAAGTTTCCTTTACTTTCCTAAAAGAGAATAGTGACTCTACTAAACAGGTGATTAATCATATTAATTCTATTTCTGTAACATGAGTTTGAACCTGGAAAAATGAAGCTTAATTAGCTAAGTACCTTCATCGGATACCCCACCTAACCGATATATGAGACCCACAGACTCACATTTTATCCTTTAGAGTTATGGTTAGGCTTCGGGATACTAAAGGGTATCATGATTTGGGGAATTTGAGATTTTTTGAATTTAGTAATATATAACTCATGAGGAATCTAAATACAGGTAGTTATTTATGTAACACATTAGTTAACATAAATTAATGTGCATGATTTAAAAGAGTATTTAAAATGAGTCCAAAAAATAGTTATACTTAAAAGTCAAGGTAAAATTAAATATATCAAAATAATATAAGCAAACTTCAAAAATAAAAAAACTTAGTGGGGCCATATGAAGGGCATTATTGAATTTTGTTATTAAAAAATAGAATATCTCTATTACCACTATTTTGTCTGCTCTCTCTACACTATATTTAAAACCACACCCTCAATTAAAATTTAAAAATGTAACTACTACTTTCCATATACCTAATTTTCTTAGAAAACATTCAATTAAACCTTCTTTGGCAATAGCAAGAGATAACTTTTAAAACCAGTTTAAAATAGTGATGCTTCTCTATTCTCATAATAAAAAGGGCGTGTCTAATGTAGGGCTACCCAAAAATGGCCCTAAATAAGGCCGCCTCACCTGAACCTTTCGATTTTAAATCAGCGGCATTGATCATCCATAGATAAATTGCTAAATAGAAGGTTGCATATACTAGATTTAGACCCAACTATATTCGATTTTGACCTGCTTAATCTTTCCCCCTCTCTTAATTTTTCACGATCTGTCTTCACCATAGCCCCTAATTTGATCGCTCGACAGTTAAAAATTTCTAAAACTGATCGTATGTTGCTATGGCTCCTTGGAGCCTTAGAAAGTTCTGTTCTCCTCATTTGATCTGCTTAATATCTTGATCTATGCTGGCATCTATGGAGTTTCTCCAACCTCTCCATTTCAGTCTATGTCTTCTTCTATTGACCTTGTGTGGATACTTCTAGAAATGGCTGCAAATCGTGTCTTTTCCAAATTAGGTTTAGCCAGCAAATCTCGTTGGGTTGGATATCGCAATCTCTCTCTCTTGCTCTCTGACTGGGAGACTTGTCCAAATTGATACAAGGTTAAGTCATTTCTGCTCACACATGTAAATATGCTCTGCGATTGTCTCCGTTCATAATTAATCTAATATTGTAAACTTTAGACAATGTAATACCGCTGGTATTGAAAGCATTTGAAAGGAAATTTTTTTTGTGTCGAGTGTTATGATCGAGAGAGGGAGATTAACCAGGTATAGCCGGTCTAGATTTGGTGTATAGCACCTCTTATTTAGCAAGTTATCTATGGACGATCATCGCCGCTGATTTGAAATCGAACGGTTCACGTGAAGCGAACTTACTTAGGAACATTTTTGGGTAACCCTATATTAGACGCGCCCTAATAAAAAAGAAAAGAAACAAATCGATTACTCTTTTCTCATTCATGGCTTATGAACTTCTTTCGGTACTCTCTTATATGGCTTTTGTTCCACATAGCAATCTACATATTGTAGACCAGACTCTATTATCTGATATATATATTTTTTTAAATGTCAAGTTTAGCTTGATGATTGGGTATTGTGTCAAATTCACATAAAAACAAGAGGAATAGGCCATGGATGTATCACCTAGAGGGATATGATGTTAGGAATTTTATTTCCTATGTTGGGCCACATATTTTATCAATTGTATTGGGCCATATTATTCTTAAAGCAGACCCAATAAGTGATTTAATTAGGGTTGGGTCAGGATATCCAACTGGGTATGGATACTAATGTGGATACCCTGTTAGTCACCCAGTTAGGGTTTGATGGATACCCAACAGGGGACTATATAAAGAACCTATTAGGGTTATGGTCCCTGTAGCCAATAGAACACGTACGCTCAATTCTCTGTAACCTACCATCAATTACAGAGAATTCCATCTGAGTGACATTAGGCTTTAGGCTACAGAAGATCAAACCCTCTAGCAATTATAGTAAATTTCTTACGCTTCCACCTCAGGTTCATCGTCCAGACTATGGTATTGAATCATGGACTTAGGTATACTCAATGAATCCCTTCCTATCCGTTTTACATGAATATTCTAGGATTTATGTTTGGTTTTGCAATCCCATATATTCATGCTAACAAGTAGTATCAGAGTGGGATTTCATGTTAAAATTGATTAAGTTTTCATGCATGTCTGTGGTTTTCAAAATCTATGCCTATTTGGTTTTCTAGGGTTTAGATTTTACATGCATGATTTAAAATTTTACATGACTTATTGAGTATTTGATGCTATGAGAATTAAAGTAATTGAGTTTTGGGTCATAAGGTATGTGATTAGAGACAAATGTGGCACCGCGGCACCACGACTCAAAATTGGCGCCGCAGCGCCATAACCCGAGAGGTGGCGCCGCAGCGACACTTCACGGCGCCACAGCGCCATCCCTTCTGTCACTTTAGATCGATTTTTTGATCTAATTTGAGATTTTGGGTCTCGTTTTGAATAGAATTGAGTCGGTTTTGACCTAATTCGAGGAGTTCCAATCCAAAACTTGACAAATTAAGTTCATTGCCTCAAATCCACTAAAGATAGACCCAAATTTATCCGTTGAAAACTCTTATTTGGTTTTAAGAGTTGATAAATTTCAAAAACTAAATTAATTTTGGTTTGTGCTTGTGAAAATTTTATTTGCTTGGGCATTTCGGATGATTTTCATTGCACCATTTGTCTTGTATGTTAGATTAAACACGATAAAGCAACATGTTGCCAAAGTAACCTCTGTTATGTAGTTTTGTTTAGTCTAACGTATAAAGATGTTGTGGGTTTGTTATTAATGCAGATAACTATCAGTCCAAGGGAAGGTGGTTATTTGGCACGACAACAAACGCACCTGTGATAATGAGTATGTGACGGTTGTTTGGTTTCCATGTGAGCAATAAATCGGCCCAAAGGAAGGTTTATTGTTTGACAGGATTTACCGTCAGTATTTGATTATTACACCTAAGAGTACCACTTGCAAGTTAATACGTCGGCCCAAAGGAAGGCCTATTAATGTTGCGCTAGGTATCTTGTGATGGTAGCCCACCTTATGTGATATATGTCATATTTGCATATTTGTGAATATATTGTATGCTTATATATGGCGTTTTAAGTTGTGAGCATGTATTCTTTTGTTCTCTGTAAGTACCTCATAACCCTCTTTGCTGCCTTCCAATGATCCACTCCAGGGTTACTCATGTATCTGCCCAACATACCAACTATGAACGCAAGATCCGGACGCGTACATACTTGTGCATACATCAGACTCCCTATAACCGACGCATAAGAAAACTGTTGCATAGTTTCCTGATAATATCATTATTCAAGATGCAATCACTCCAGTTCAAGACAATGTTCAGGAGGTTCCTGTCCCAGTTGAGATAAATGCTCCTGTAGAGCAAACTCAACAGCCTCAAGAACTAGTGCATTTAAGGAGGTCCATTAGAGAAAGGAGAAGTGCGATTTCGGATGACTATGTCGTCTATCTCCAGGAACATGAGTTTGACATTGGGATAGTGGAAGATGATCCAATCAACTTCACACAGGTCAAACAAAGTTTCAATTCTCAAATATGGATCAATGCCATGAATGAGGAAATGAAGTCTATGAGAGACAATGGCGTTTGGGATCTCGTCAAATTGCCTGAAGGTTCGAAGCCAATTGGTTGCAAATGGATATTTAAGACCAAACGGGATTCGAAAGGCAATGTTGAGAGATATAAGGTACGTCTTGTCGCTAAAGGATTTACTCAGAAGGAAAGCATTGACTTTAAAGAGACCTTCTCTCTGGTTGCTTCGAAGGAATCTTTTAGAGTTATTATGGCACTTGTGACTCACTACGGCGTTTCTCAATGGTGACATTGATGAAATGATATATATGGTGCAACCAGAAAATTTTATATTGGGAGATCCAAAGTCTATGGTTTGCAAACTTAAGAAGTCCATCTATGGTCTCAAGCAGGCTTCCCGTCAATGGTACCACAAATTTCATGAGGTAATCATCTCGTTCAGTTTTGAGGTGAATCCTATTGATGATTGTGTATACCATAAGTTCAGTGGGAGTAAGTTTATCTTTCTGGTGCTTTATGTTGATGACATACTACTGGTAAGTAGTGATATAGGCTTACTGCACGACACTAAGAGATTTCTTGCGAAAAATTTCGAAATGAAAGATCTTAGAGTCGCCTCTTTTGTATTAAGTATACAGATACACCGAGATCGTTCTCGGGGTATCCTTGGGTTATCACAAAAGAGCTATATCGAGAGATTGCTCAGTAGGTTTAGTATGGATAAGTGCACACCAACGGACACTCCGGTGTCTAAGGGAGATAAATTTAGCCTCAGCCAAAGTCCCAAAAATGATATTGATAAAGAAGCTATGCAACAGTTTCCTTATGCTTCGGCTATAGGGAGTCTGATGTATGTACAAGTATGTACGCGTCCGGATCTTGCGTTCATAGTTGGTATATTGGGCAGATACATGAGTAACCCTGGAGTGGATCATTGGAAGACAGCAAAGAGGGTTCTGAGGTACTTACAGAGAATAAAGGAATACATGCTCACTTATCAGAGATCGGACATTTTAAAGATCATTGGGTACTCCGACTCTGATTTTGCGGGATGTCTAGACAGTAAGAGATCCACATCGAGCTATGTCTTTCTTTTAGCTGGAGGAGCTATTTCCTGGAAGAGTGCTAAGCAGACACTCGTAGCTACTTCCACTATAGAGGCAGAATTCATAGCTTGTTATGAGGCATCCAATCAGAGAATATGGCTGCGAAATTTTGTCACCGGGCTGTATGTAGTAAATGGCATTGAGAGGCCATTAAAACTTTATTGTGACAATAACTCGGCAGTCTTATATTCTAACAGCAATAGGAGCTCATCAAAGTCAAAGCACATTGACATTAAGTTTCTAGCTGTTAAAGAAAGAGTTCAGAGTCGTTTAGTGTCAATTGAGCATATCGGTACAAACTTTATGATAGCGGATCCGCTCACCAAAGGTTTACCACCTAAGGTCTTTCACGAGCACACTGCTTGTATGGGTGTTGTATTTTTGGATGGTGTGCAGTTTTAGTGGGAGTTTGTAATTTGGTTTAGATGCTTGTTGTGTGATACTTGTTTATGTTTGTTTACTGCAGTATTTTGGTTATTGATGATTGTTTTCATTATAGACTCTGTTCATTATATATTATATGATGCATTTCATATTTTCTGGCTTTCCCATTGTGGTTGACAATAAAGTTTGTGGTAATGCACTAAAGGGGAAAGACTACGGTCGATCTCAATAAAGTTTCGGGTGGACCAGTTGGAAATAGACACGGTAAATCACATTGCATGTAATTTCCATGCCACATTCCATACTCGATCTGTGTCATTCGGGTGTATTAGTACGGTGATCATTGAGGGTTCTAGTTGCCATCCAAATAAGTGCAACGATGAGCGCTTTGGTTTCGTGCTGATATGTCTGATGGACGGGATTACAACTTCGGGGATATTCAGGAATAATATGGTGTATTAATGGCCATACTTCAGTTTTGCAATACAATTGTATTTGGTTCATATGTGACCCAAGTGGGAGATTGTTAGGAATTTTATTTCCTATGTTGGGCCACATATTTTATCAATTGTATTGGGCCATATTATTCTTAAGCAGACCCAATAAGTGATTTAATTAGGGTTGGGTCAGGATATCCAACTGGGTATGGACACCAATGTGGATACCCTATTAGTCACCTAGTTAGGGTTTGATGGATACCCAACAGGGGACTATATAAAGAACCTATTAGGGTTATGGTCCCTGTAGCCAATAGAACACGTACGCTCAATTCTCTGTAACCTACCATCAATTACAAAGAATTCCATCTGAGTGACATTAAGCTTTAGGCTACAGAAGATCAAACCCTCTAGCAATTACAGTTAATTTCTTACGCTTCCGCCTCAGGTTCATCGTCCAGACTATGGTATTGAATCATGGACTTAGGTATACTCAATGAATCCCTTCCTATCCGTTTTACATGAATATTCTAGGATTTATGTTTGGTTTTGCAATCCCATATATTCATGCTAACAAGTAGTATCAGAGTGGGATTTCATGTTAAAATTGATTAAGTTTTCATGCATGTCTGTGGTTTTCAAAATCTATGCCTATTTGGTTTTCTAGGGTTTAGATTTTACATGCATGATTTAAAATTTTACATGACTTATTGAGTATTTGATGCTATGAGAATTAAAGTAATTGAGTTTTGGGTCATAAGGTATGTGATTAGAGACAAATGTGGCACCGCGGCACCACGACTCAAAATTGGCGCCGCAGCGCCATAACCCGAGAGGTGGCGCCGCAGCGACACTTCACGGCGCCACAGCGCCATCCCTTCTGTCACTTTAGATCGATTTTTTGATCTAATTTGAGATTTTGGGTCTCGTTTTGAATAGAATTGAGTCGGTTTTGACCTAATTCGAGGAGTTCCAATCCAAAACTTGACAAATTAAGTTCATTGCCTCAAATCCACTAAAGATAGACCCAAATTTATCCGTTGAAAACTCTNTTCTTACGCTTCCGCCTCAGGTTCATCGTCCAGACTACGGTATTGAATCATGGACTCAGGTATACTCAATGAATCCCTTCCTATCAGTTTTACATAAATATTCTAGAGTTTGTGTTTGGTTTTGCAATCCCATATATTCATGCTAACATATGATTCCATGGATGAGTTAAAGGGATTCTAAAGTTGGGTTTTCATTTTTTTTTAATTTTTTCCACTTAAAGTATAGTGTTTGTCTCATTTTGTCCCATGTAATATGAAACATGTCAAAAATTTCTCCCGACGTTAAGTTATATTTTTAAAATTCTCCCTGATATTATATTATGTTTTTAAGAATTTCTCTAGACGTTATATTATGTTTTAAGAATTCCCCCTCTAATAGAATAAAAAACACATTTTAAGCTTAGTAGTTAAAAAAGACAAAAAAAAAAATATACCATTTCTTTCCAATATCGCTTTAGGTACTAATTAATTTTTGTTTCAGTGCCAATTAATTTTTGTTTCCCTCTCTACCTAAACTTTTGGCTGTACTTTCATTGTTTCTCTTTGACATAGCTTCCAAAATTTTTCCTAAAAAACTTGAATTATTTTTTTCTTTAAAAAAATTATCTTCTGCACTTGTCAAATACAGTTTAATTGGGAGTTTTACTAAGTGACACGTGTCACTATTTTTTTTTGGGGGGGGGGGGTAAATGAATATCATTGGGGACATGTGATTTCTATCCTAGATTCACGAGCCTTTGTGTTTATATTTATTTATTGAAAACTATTTGGGGGTTTCATTCAAGTGTGGCAAGGCCCACAACAAGAAAACTAGTACCAAAGAAATGACCCATGATTTTAATTCCCATTTTGACGTCCCTGTATATCTCTGTATTGTATTTGTATTTTGTATACAGGATAATATTAAATATTATTACCCTATATCTACCGGCTCTCCATTTTGACTACTTGTATAATAAATAATATCTTCATGGCCTATGCCCAGGTCCTTTCCAGCCCCTACGCTTACGCCTCCTTCAACAGAGTAAGCTATTCCTTCATTCACTCACTCCTCTCCTTTATTCTCTTTCTGTTTGGTTGCTGAGAAAATGTGGGAAAATGAAATAAATTACCCTTTTTTTTGGGGCATTAATTGAAATAATTACAGATTATTGAGTACGATTAAAAAGAAATATCTGGGCATATAAGTTGGAATACCAAAAGTTTGAATTTTGACTTGGCTTACTGATAGTTTGTTTCTGTTCATTTTTGTTGAAATTTCTCATTCTGTTGGATATATATTTTATTTTGATCATTTTCTTTTTAACCCATTTCAGGTTATGCCCCAAGGATTCCGGCGATCCAAGGGGTTAAGCTATTTTTCGGTGAATTCAATAATCAATCAAGATAAACAAATCCACATTTGTATGGAGATGCAAAGAGAAAATGGTTCTGGGATTAAGGTTCCTCATGTATTGACCGTGGCCGGCTCTGATTCAGGGGCCGGTGCCGGAATCCAAGCCGATATTAAGGCTTGCGCGGCGCGTGGAGTTTACTGTTCCACGGTTGTAACTGCTGTCACTGCACAAAACACTGTTGGTGTTCAGGTTGTTGTGTCTTTACATGACTTAACTCTAACTCTTTGTTTGGCTTCCGAGAAAATGAAAAGGGGAAGAAAAGTCAGAAAGAAAATAATTTGCAGTGCTTTTTGTCTTGTATTCTTACTTTTGAAGTTTGTTGTGATTGGCAGGGTGTAGACATTGTGCCAGAGGATTTTGTAGCAAAACAGTTGAAGTCTGTGCTAGCTGACATGCAAGTTGATGTGGTAAGTATGCCTGACATGGATAATACTCTCTTTTACATTTTTTTTTTTTTTTTGCATTCTCTCATTGTTAAATTGTTAAACTAGATAGTGAAATCTATGTCGTAAAGGGCATTTAGCACTCTTCTAGATCATATAGCTAATAGAATAGTTCATCGTTAAGTTGTGTTCTTGATGTTATCAATGTGTTATATGTCGGTACTGAACTATTCGAATTGTAAAATGTGAAGGTCAATGTTGGTTACTGTTCTGTCTTTCAAAATGACTGCTTGATCCCTGAGAGGCTAGTATCATTATCGTAATGCGTCATAAATATACCTATAGTGTGTCTATATATAAACTATTAGCTATAATAACATATTTCTATGATTATGGTAGATAGAATCTGTCTGTTGGACCATGTCAATACACATCTTTTTTTTTTCTTTGGTTAAATAATTTATAGAGTTCGATGCATCTATGTTCTTTATGGTTAAAAATATGTCAAAATGATTCATTTCTTTGTTGTAACTCTTTACATAAGAAAATTATTAAGGACCTGATGCACTTTCGAATGGTTTATATAATTTGAAGTGTTCACATGACGAGTAGGGATACGAGTATCCACTATCCTTATCTATTTATATTTTCTTTCCTTTTCAAAGAGCTATGTCCAAGTTATATAATGCAAGTATGCAGTTTTGTTTGAAACTGTAATGTACTGATATTTAAATATTTGAAATTACTGGTCATAGGTTTATTTTTTATTTTTTTCTTTTTTAAATCTATTTTCTTTTTTTTTTTCCTACAATTTTCTTTTCTGTTTTCAATAAATTAATAATATACTTCAAAGCTATTAGAAAAGATTCTATGTTTAGATGTAGATAGAATTTTGTGATGTTGAATATATTTTTTTTTGGATATATTTGTGATGTTGATTTTTGGGTCTTTTGAAAATGCATATTTTTCAATAAAGATCATTGCTTCTTTGTTCTTTGGTCTTCATAGGTGAAATAATGCCTAGTGTTGGCCTGTTGAATAGAGAAATTTTTTGCAAAATGAGTATAGTTGAGGAGTTGATATGCTTGTGCTAAGTTGGGGGCGTTGATCAAGTGTATAGCTTGATTAAATCTTTGTCCGTTTCGGGTTTATATTTACCCATTCGCACTAATCTGAGTGATTGAAAAAATATCTAAAAATGATGCATATCCGAGTATCTGACCCTTTACCTCCAGGTAATTGTTGATGATCTAACTACTGCTCTCTTGATACTTTGCTGCTATTCTATATTTTTTTGAAACTAAATTAAAGAGAAAAAAGATCATTCAATAAGCATCTAGTCCTACCTAGAATATACAATGCGTCTTCCTTAAGCTTCTAAATGTTTTATCTTCTGGTCAGTCTATCCCTATTTGTGTGGTTCGTTCTAGTGACAGCTGACAGCTTTCAAAGCTTACCTTTGAAAGGAGCCGGGAAAGTTGCTATGTTTGGGTGGCTTTGCATATTTTCAGGCCTCCTAATTAGGCATGTATAAGCATTTTATAAAAAGCCCAATTCTTTCTTCTAGAACCCACTCAATTACAAACTTTGTGGATCAGGTTTGCTTGTCTGAAATGTGAATTGGTTGGTGTTGCACTAGTTAAAGTACTTCTTTCAATCTGAATTTGGGTCCTAGATCAAACCTTCAGTGATTGTGAACAGCTGTAGTTCTCATGGTTGAGTTGTAATACAAGAAAGATGGATTAAAAAAGAAGGATAATCTTGCAGAAGTTAGCTGGCACCTGTTGGTGCAGCTCTAAATGGATGAGTGATATTCTGGTAATACAAGTATGATGTATAAAAAACTATACTTATTCAGAAATTGGGGTAGCACCATATCAGATAAGATGGATAAGATGAGAGGGAGTTTATTGGTAGTAGTAGGATAGATATACTTAATTATAGATGTAGCAGACAATATGGCTTTCAATAAGTGTGGCAGATATTAATCATGTTGATGACCTTACTACTTTTGTATCTCAAATTGCTGAACTCAACTTTCCATGGATAAAGGCTTTTGTGATTTGAATTGAAGAGAATCTGGGTTTTTGCAAATACGTTCTTTGTTAAATGATCACGATATATCTTTATGAGGTTGATGATGACCTCAATGTATTCTAGTCCTGGAAATTTTGATATTCAATGTCCTCTTAATACCTGGACCCGCTTCCGTGAGGCGAATATTGAATTTACAAGGAACCCTGTAAAACTAGCAAGAGATCAGAGATCTAAATAGCATTGTGTTCTTAGGCGCAGTATGTTCTATGCAGAAACTTCCAATCTTACGGATGTTTACTTGATTATTTCATCATCTTGCTTTTTCAGTAAGAATGTATGGACATAATCCTTACTGTACCATTACATTTTAGCCCCTCATTTGACTAAAGTCCCTTTCATATATGTAATTTGTGATGTTATTACTTCTACTAGTCCCTGTTAATATTTTCCTGTTTAATGCAATTCACTATTTAGTAAACTTTTTCTGTATCAAAAGATATTATGGCTAGAAATTGGTTCCAAATGAATTGTGATGTATAATCAGGTGAAAACAGGCATGCTACCTTCTATTGGTATAGTGAAGGTTCTTCATCAGAGTCTCAAGGAGTTTCCAGTACGGGGTATGCTGTTGTTTTTAAAATGGAATAGTGCTTTCTCTCTTTCTTATTTATTTATGTATGCATTTATTTTTTATTATTTTTTAAAAAAGGTTCATTGTTATTCTGCAAGCATTTGAGTTGACTTGGTAATATTACTGAAGGCAGGTTTAGTGGTTGATCCTGTAATGGTGTCTACAAGTGGAGATGTCCTGGCTGGTCCCTCCGTTCTTACTGTGTTCAGGTATGCTAGATGCACAAATGATTTTTGCCTGTCAACCTGTATTGTGAATTTGGTATAATTCACTTAGGCTTGCTTGAAAACACTTTTATTGTTTGTTTTTAAAAGTGAAATAAATGATGGAGATATACTCAAATAGCAGTAACTTATATTAAAAAAAAGAAAAAGAAAAAATCATAAGTACATCTCCTCCTTTTATTTCACTTTTAAAAACAAAAAATAAAAATGTTATAAAGCAAGCCCGTAGATTATGACGCTTTTGTTGGCCTTGTCCCAAGGGAGTGCCTTTTCTTTCTTTTATAACCTGTGCTATTTGCATAGACATATATATTCTTCTATCCTGCATGTATCTCAATACCTGTACTTCAATTTATTTTATTTTATTTATTTTTCCAGTTTTATGCTTCTAGTTATGGTACTTGGTGGTTATGATATTAAGGTTCTGCTTGCAGGGAGCAGCTTCTTCCTGTGGCTGACATAGTAACCCCAAATTTGAAAGAGGCGTCAGCTTTACTTGGTGGTCTGAAACTTGAAACAATTTCTGACATGCATGCTGCTGCAAAATTATTACATGATATGGGTCCACGGTTAGTTGTTGAAGCATGTTGTAGATCTTAGTTCTTAGTAATGAGATAATATTTAATTTACATAACTCTGTTTATAATTATAAATCAATAACTCTTGGGTGGTGTGTGGAAAGGTCTTCAGAGAACACAGTGGAAATATTGGCTGGTCTTCTTTATTTATATCTGTTGAAACCTTAAGATTTTATACAAAAGAAAATAGAAAGTTACATTCCCATTCTTTACCAGAGGAAACGACAAATGAAATAAGGCAGTGAATGGGAGGTGATGAAGTAGAGAGGACCATCACTTCAAGTTCTCTTGTACGACATAGGAAGGAGAGATGCTATATGGATTAATGAATTACTAGCTTACTCAAAATAAGCAATATATTCTTTTTATAACATATAGATTTGCATATTTTTATCATTTGCTTACATTACTTGCTATCAAATGAGGACCAAAATTAGTCTCATGTAACTAAAGAGTAGTGTGGTAAATATACTGTTTGCCTTTTCAGAAATGTGCTTGTCAAAGGTGGTGACCTTCCTGATTCATTGGATGCTATTGATATATTCTTTGATGGTAAGTTTTAGATTTAAAATCATTAAGCAATGATAACTTCTTCATATTTGTAGAAAATTATATAATTACAAAATGGTGACGATTGTAGGCGAAAACATCTTTGAGCTGCGCTCTTCGCGCATAAAGACTCGTAATACTCATGGTACGGGTTGCAGTTTGGCTTCATGCATTGCAGCTGAGTTGGCAAAGGGTTCTTCAATGCTCCAGGCTGTTAAGGTGATTCATGTAGTAATGATAAAAATAGATTTATTTTTCCTTTATTTTGGTGAAAATTTTCCTGTTCACTTCTCAACAATAACAGGGGCTAAGCATGTTAATATAGGTGAAGAATATGCCGTTTCTAGGTTATTTTATCCGAGGATGTATTAAAGAGACCCACGCTAGTTGACTTTCAGTTGGACGTTTCTTCAACAAAGAGTGTTGGAAAAATTAAAATGAAATTCGTCTGCTTGATTTCATAGGGAATATATTTTTACTGTCAGAAAAGTTTTTAACTCCAATTTTTTCTCTCTTTTTTTTTTCTTCCTTCTGTTTTAGAGATAGTATGATGATGCATAAGATCCACTGAAACACCTGATGACTTATTTTTCTGGAATTTTTTATGCTCCGTAGATATTTCAGTCTTCGAAAATTCTAAGCTCCCCTAAATGCTTTGGGATATTGCTTGAACATTGTAGCTGATGCATCTTTCATTTTGTTTTGTTTTATTTTATTTTATTTTATTTTATTTTTTGCTGCTCTTCTTTTTCTTCAAAGAATAGATGGTAGTGTAGTACAATTTATGTATCCAATGTATCCAAAACCTTGTTGTTGATGCTCATCGTGATTTGTCAGGCAGCTAAACGCTATATTGAGGCTGCCTTGGGTTATAGCAGGGACATTGTCATTGGAAATGGCCCCCAAGGCCCATTTGATCACCTCCTCAGGCTTAAGAGAAATATTCACAATTCTTCTAGGCAGAAGGGATTTGATCCAAGTGACCTGTTCTTGTATGCTGTTACTGATTCAAGAATGAATAAAAAATGGGGTCATTCTATTGCAGATGCAGTTAAAGCTGCAATAGAAGGAGGTGCTACCATTGTTCAACTGAGGTTTGTTGCTGTTGCTTTGCTTAAGTCTTAGATCGTACCTGTCATGAGCTGTTACCTCTGTAACGAGCTTGTTATATTATTGCTTCCGCTTTCCTATTAAAGTACATGTTGTGCAAGTAATTCGAGATATCTGTTTTAGTTAAGATTTCATAGGCCTAATCATCTTTCATTTCTTATAACCAATTTTATGTACAGTATTATGTCCTTGATTCGTCATCTTCAATCCTTATCTTTGACTATTCTGAATTTGATAAACGCCACCAATCTCCCATTTTCTGAAGGCTGTTGGAGCCTGTAGTTACTGTTCCTTGTTGTTCTTGTATAGTTATCTGCTTGCTCTAGTGCTGTGATGCCAAATTCTGTGACGTATCTAATTAGAAGATCATCATCTACCGTATGGGTTTATATGTTTATATTTTTATCCATTATTTGACTACTTTATACTTAGGTTATCTTGTTTTCAACTAGTGGAGTACTAAATCTATTCTCTTTTCCACTGTTCTGTCTCACTGCTTGGATCTGTCTGCTTTATTCCTTTTCTGCACCTTACTTAATACCTGTGTAATTCATGACACCTCATTGGTATATTTGGAACATGACCTCTCTTGGGTGAGAACTTGTTTCCAGGTTTTCCAGCCATTTAGATGTAATACAAATATTATCAATGTAAAGTCGCTGCTCATGATTTATGAGCCCTCTATTAATCGTCTCTAACTTACTTAATTTCCTTTCACTCAAACTCATGAATGGTCTGTAGTCTGAATATACTAATGAAATTCCCCATATGCAAGTTACCTTTGTAATTGAAAGGACCTAAGCTTTTTTCTTCCAAGAGCTATGAAATTTTTGAGAGATAGCCTGCTAATGATAATTAGATGTAAACGTAATTTTGTTGTTTGACATTCTCTTTTACTTGCTTTTACAGAGAAAAAGACATTGAAACACGTGATTTTTTAGAAGCTGCCAAATCATGCCTCAAAATATGCCGTTCCCATGGAGTACCTTTACTTATAAATGATCGCGTTGATGTTGCTCTTGCTTGTGATGCTGATGGGGTGCATGTTGGCCAGTCTGACATGCCTGCTCACATCGCTCGCACTCTCCTTGGCCCTGAAAAGATAATTGGCGTATCGTGCAAGACCCCAGAGCAAGCCGAACAAGCATGGTTTGATGGTGCTGATTACATAGGGTGCGGTGGTGTATATCCAACTAACACAAAGGAAAATAATGTCACTGTTGGGTTGGATGGATTGAAAACTGTTTGTTTGGCTTCTAAGTTACCTGTTGTTGCAATTGGCGGTATCGGTCTTTCGAATGCACATGCAGTGATGGAAATTAATGTGCCGCAGTTGAAGGGTGTTGCTGTTGTATCAGCTTTGTTCGACAGACAATGCGTTTCGACAGAGACTAGGAAGCTGCATTCAGTGCTAATCGAGGCAACGTCAATCGTAAAGTGAAAAATCAAATGGTCTGTTATAAGATTTTCATGGTTGAAGCATGATGACTACATTGATTCTATTGCTTCTTTTGTGGTCATTCCTTAGAGGCTATTCTTAATTTTTTTTGTTCATTGTTTGTTGCAGAAAAGAACACGGGTTTTTTTTTTTTTTTTTTTTTTTTTTCCCTAATAAAAGAAAATTGATGCCTTTTTGCTAATAAAGGAAATTTTATGTTTCAAATTTGTGAGCAACTTTTTGGGAACATTGCTACAGCTCTTCTTATTGTATAAACATTAGAATCTAGAGCCTTTTCATATAAACTAGAGACTTGATTCGCTTGAACCCTATGGCTGTAATTGTTGAACAAGATGGAGTAGATTGAACTCAATTTTCGGCTAATTTTAAAGTTACCTCTTGGACTCTGGTCAAATTTCAGGTTGCCTCTTGAACTTCCATTTGTAAGACTTGTTTACTCCGAGATTTGGAAGAATTCTTTTTAAATTGTCCATTTTACCCATTTTATGTAGGGAAATAGACACATTGTTTATCTATGTTCTTTTTTTTATTTTTCCTAAATATATTAATCTATTTCAATTATTAATTAATTTATTTGTGATAGTTCATATTCCATATCTCCTATAATCGCTATCTTGATACAATAAATTTGTATTGCATTATAACATCCAAATTAATATTATATTTGGTGGTATTTTGTAATTGTTGTTATGTAATAATTACATGAGTTAATATCGTCCTCTATGATGGGATTTTCGTAATCGTCCTTTCTTTTTTTTTTTGTTTGTTTGTTAGTTTTAATAATCATTCCTTTCCTGGGTCTTTGTTTCCTCTCACTAGAATCTAGGTATGTCTGGGTTTTGTTTATTCTTATTGTTTTTTTTTTTTTAATTTTTTGGTTTTCTTCAAAATTTGAACAAACGATCTCCGAAAATTTATATCATCAAATATCGCTATCTGAAGAATATCCATTATTATATCAATAAAAGGGGCTTCCGGAGGTGGAAAGTAATTTAAAGGAGCAAAACATGTTATTTTGGTGGAGCTCTACGTGTCCCATGTGGATTTGTATGTACTTACCTTTTGATCGTGTATAATTTTTTCCTCTATGTGCATTGGTCGAATTCAGTCTGATAGATTGTTTTATGTAATAATTTATTTGTAATTCAATACTTGTATTTGATTGGATTTTAGAATGAATGAAATTAATAAGGTCACACGATATGTGACATCTCCCTACACTAGGAAAGCATCCCCCCAAAAAAGTTGAAGAAGGGGAAGATAAAATGGGTAAAAAGTAATTATCATGGGGTGGGAGAAGTAACTTTTATTTGATTTGTGCTATTGACTAGTTTTGAAACTAAATTATGTTTAAACGGTGTGGAGAAAGAAAATTTCAAGTTTTAAAGAAGGGATATTATCATTTTTATACCTTGTATTTTGACACTTTGTTCAAATTATATCTTGTGTTTTGGTTATTATCAATATTGACCTTTAGATTTGAAATCTGTTACAAATTTATACCCAATTTCGAGCAGTTAATTTACCAAATTGCCGTTTAAAAAATTGAAAATAAACCATACAAAAACTGATCCGAGAATAAGTTTATTAAATTATCTTGGTAAATTAACTGCTCTAAATTAGTATCAGGGTATAAATTTGTAACAAATATTAAATTTAAGGGTCAATATTGATAATAACCAAAACAGAAGGTATAAACTGAACAAAGTGTCAAAATACAGGGTATAAAAATGATATTATCCCTTTAAAGAATGACATCTTTAGAGATGGAGTGGGAGAGAAAAAAGAGAGAGCCACGTCATCGTGTTTTAGTTTAATATTTAATGCTAATTACATATTTGGGTTTATGGCACAAATGGTCCTTAAATTATCCAACTTGTGGTAATTTGTTGCTCAAAATTTTAATTGTGGCAATTAAGTCCTTAGACTTTTTGATTTGTAATAATTTAGTCCTGGATTATTAAATTGCAGTTTGCTGTTAAATTTTTAACAAAAAACACATATGAGGAGCATATTTTGTAGCATTTAAAAGAATATTTAAAGGGAATAAACTGGACGAAACTTTGCAATTTTTAAGGTTCTTGGAGTTGCAAATTTAGAGAAAATATTTCTATAATTATTCATTTTTAAGCTTGAAGTTTCTAAATTATCTTTTAAATACACTTTCAGATGCCACCAGGTTTGTTTTTGGTCAAAAATTTAACAAACATTTGCAATTTATACAGTCTAGAGGCTAAATTGCTACGAATTGGAAAGGGACTTAATTGTTACAATTGAAACTTTGAGGACCAAATTGCTATAGATTGGATACTTCAAGGACCATTTGTGCCATTAATCCTACATATTTTGGTTTTCAATGTAATGTCACTTTACATCTTAAATAATAAAGAGACTTTCCTTTCTTAAAGAAAAAAACAATTTTTTTACGGAAAAAAAAGGAACACATTTGAGTAGAAAGAAAAAATCCACTAAGAAAAAGCTTCCATAAGTGTAAATGAAGAAATGTTACAATTATCCTTATATGAGTAAATGCTCTAAATAAGCCCAAAAGAAGTGGTTAGAGTGGCTGTGATTTACTCTGTGAGGCTCTAACTTAGGTAAAGATCCACTGTTCGAGTCCTCATTCTGTCCTCTTGGGCCTGAGGGGAGTAATAGTGCCATCCTTGACCCCATTTTTTCATCAAAAAGTGTATGTTCTAAATAAATAATTATATTTTAGGTATGACCCATATGAGACCCGACTTATTATTATAATAATTTAATAACAGAATTACACTTCCTATAGTGTTGGACACAAGTGGCATCCTATCGTATTGCTCGTACAAGAATGCCTATTTAAGAGATGCCTTTCAATATATATATATATTTTTGGAAATAAAGACTTATTTATTTAAGAATTAGTAACTAGTTAATCACTAGCTATAATGTGGGAGATACATTCAAGACTCTCTTCTAACCAATACAAAAAAAAAATGCAAAGATAAGTAAATTTGGGTAGCGTATGGGCAGCTTTATTCCTATTTCTAGGAATAAGACCACATGAACCATTGCCAGCTTCTAACAAAATATGTCTGATATCATCTAGAATTAAACTTTCTTCCGCATAAACGTCATTGTGGCCTAGAGCGGTCACCGCTCTTAAAGAATCAGACTCAATTCTATTGACATGGAGGAGACTATTCTTCGCAAAAGTAAGGCCTTCACAAATGGCAAGACATTCAGCAATATAAGAAACAAAACAATCTTTGATCCTCTTTGCCATAGCCCCAACAACAAAGCCCTTATCGTCCCTGGTGATAGCTCCAACACCGATAGTACTCTCACAAGAATTTATTGCAGCGTCTAGATTAAGTTTAAGTAGACCGAGTTCTGGGGGGTGCTGTTGCTCGTCCTAATTGTGACCATTCAGTTCTTCATAGGCATCAATGTAAAAATCCGGATTTTTGGGAGGGTAAAATTGGAATTTTACAAATTTTCGGATTAAATATTAGAGGGATTAATTTGCAACAGTTTTGTGCTGAGGGACTAAATTGTAAATTTTTCGGGGACTGTTTTGCAAGAAATTTGAAATTTGGGGACTTATGTGCAATTTCTGAAAAATTGTACTGCCCCATAAAAACTAAGGCCACGTGCCTATCACCTCTCACTTTCCCTCTCTCTCTTCTTTCTCTTCTTTCTCTCTCTCCCAACCCGATCTCTCTCTCTCTCTCGTTTTCTCCATCTCGGCCGACGGAAGGAAAAAGGAGGCCGCAGCTCGTCTCTGGCCACCGTCCGCCACCCCAGCCTGCCGGCGATAGGCCACCACGAAGCCCAGCCACCCCTCGCCGGTCGCTGCCGACGCCCAGTTCGCCGGAAAACCTCCACTGAAGACAAAGTGGCCATTTCAGATTTTTGGCCGCCGGCGAAGATTCCGGCCACCATTTGACCCCAAGCCAGTCCCATTGGATTCGTATTGTCACGAGGATCGTCAAGGTATATATATCTCAACCCCATACTACCCGAATCAAAAGATGCTATTTTTGGGTATTTTGAGTTTAAACTTGACTTTTTTAATCCGGCCGTTGGATTGTGTTTTTGACCTCATTTTCGGAATGTACTCGAAAAATAGAGAAGTTTGATATATATATATTGTGTTGTTGGGTGATCGACACGAAAATCGAGATCGGACGATCGAGACTTTGTCTCGTTTTACGTGCCACCGGTCTGGTGTGGACCCGAACCCGAATTGGACAAGTTATATGTCTAACCTAGCTATTTTGGGTGTTAGGAATTCAGTGAAGGGGTCTGTTTGCGGAATTGAAGCTCCGGTGAGAAGTTGACTTTTCGCAAGAGGACGATCGAGGGCTCGGAATTGGTTCCCGACCCTCCGGGTGATCGTCAACGGCACCTTGAGGACTCAATAGCGTGGTATCGCTATTCAGGTGAGGTAGGGGTTCAATTACCTTCGTTTTATACCGTTTTTGAGTTAAAACTTATTTTTCTGCAACATATGAGAATAAGTGTGTTTTTAATTATTTGAATTATATATGTGATGGAATCCGGTTGTATGATATATACTGTACTGCTCTGAAAATTTGCTGTGTGCAGGTTATTTTGGATATATCGAAATAGAACCATTATGCTGCCTGTTTTTCTATAAAATACTATTATGCATGTTTTACAGAAAATCCAGAGTACAATAGTTTTTATACCTCAGTTCTGTATTGTACGTGTCATAGTATCATACATGAGTACTGTGTTAGCATCGTAGGTTTACAGTGTGGCACTGCGTGCCCCACCATAGGTGCAGAGTCTGTAAACTCGTGTGGGATTTGTTCTTCTGATTACCTCCCCATTTGGCAGGAGTAGGCAATTCGGTTGTCCCTCCAGGTTTGGTAGGTGACACATGGGTGTCCTCTCCGGGTATGGGCTTAGGCGTCAGGTAGGCTGTTAGGTATACTTAGTGCCACCATCCTGGGTTTCCACAGATGTGAGGATATGAGCTCATGGGTATAGATTGGTTTGTGTCATGTGCATGTAGATTGATGGTTTTGATTGCACTGTTTTATATATATGGGTTTCTGGTTTGGATTATATATATATATGTGAGTACGTTTTGGATTTGAACTAACCATGCAGGAGTTTTCCATCACTGAACTATTTTTCTTCGAGGTAACTGTTTTCCTACTGGGCATTGTATGCTCACCCCCCTTCCTCCCTTCCTCAGGTGGTGTCCAGTGTGATCTTTGTGATCAAGAGGAGTAAGCGGCCATCTTGACTGTAGTTCATTTTTTGGTAATGCTAGAAGTCTATTGTTGTGGTGTTTGGACTGTTTGGGGTTTTGTATTGGCATTGAACCAAGATTACTACTTTCTAATTTGTCTGTGAACTTATGTATGCCATTCTGGGATTTGACTTTTGTTGTGAACGATGATGATGGTTGGACTTCTACTTGATTTCATGTTTTTCAATTATTATTTGGTCTATGTTTAATGGTGTATAC
The DNA here is from genome assembly GCA_002914845.1 of Trema orientale. Lineage (NCBI taxonomy): Eukaryota > Viridiplantae > Streptophyta > Magnoliopsida > Rosales > Cannabaceae > Trema > Trema orientale. The sequence goes on along the minus strand of JXTC01000580.1, from coordinate 71,492 downwards.
AAACTGTGAGAGAGGTTCACGGGGTGAAATTCTAAATATTTTATTATAATGGACTGTTTACAAAACTAAAACTTTTTAGACATTTTTCAAATAAATCAAGGAATTTCCCATCTTTGTGAAATTCCCCTTCTGCCACTGGCCCGGATTTTGGGTCGTAACAGAAATTGTGGTATCGAAGCTTTGTGTTTAACAGCTCGGACTTATCACTATTAAACTAGATTGAAGTTGTTTTTATAACAAGCATGCATCATTATCTAATTAGCAGTTTGGCATATTGTTTCAGACTTTTAAAGATGCCACCTAGAAGAGTTCCGAGGCATCAGCCGGATGCCGAACCTCCTCAACGTCCGGATCTCTCTCATCTGATCGAGGCAATGCATCAGGTGTTTACCCAGATGAACGATCCAGACTATCAGCCTCCAGCTCCGAGAGCACGTCAGTTGGATCAGTTAGATTACCTTCAGTGGTTTATGTGCCTCTAGCCAAGGCAGTTTGATGGTAGACCAGATCCTCTCGCGACAATTGCTTGGTTTCGTGAGATGGAGAGTCATTTTCGGTCCCTTGGTACTTCGGTAGAGTTTTGGGCAATCTTTGCCGTTACCCATCTGACGGAGAGTGCCATTCGCTGGTGGGAGACTGTGGAGCGGGTGCAAAATGTTGTGGGTTTGACTTGGGAAGGCTTTGAGTAGATTTTCAGGGCCCAGTATGCCAATGAGGACCAACAGGATGAGATTATGAATCGGTTTGAGACTTTGGTCTAAGGTAACAGAACGGTGAATGAGTACCTGATTGAGTTCACTAAGTTGGCAAGTGTTGCCTTTACCTAGGTACGAGTGAGAAGTCACGAGTTGCCAAGTTCAGGAGTCGTCTGAATCAGAATATTTTCAACAGGATTGGCACTCAGACTTTTCATACTCTCCCTGAGATTGCAGTGGCTGCCCAGCGAGCAGAAGCCATCGAAGAAGGATTTGAGTCCAGGAGGAACTAGCGGAGAGGTAATGATAGGAAAGCCACCAGAAAGAATCAGGAGCAGTGGTCAACCCAAGGTACTCTGAACAGTGGGAGCTCGAACATTAGCGGTTCTTCAGGGGTTGGCAGAGGTAGTCCTTATAGGGGTTGTTTTGTGTGTGGCCAGCAGGGTCACCGGAAGAAGGAGTGTCCCACCCATCTGCAGAAATCTCCTCTTTCTCAAGGAGGACCACAGAGAAGCCAGTTAGGTTCTGTCCCTTATCAGAATACTCAGGCAAGGCCACAACAGTCCCAGGGTGCTTCGCAGACTTTTACTTCCCCTCAGCCTTATCAGCATCAGTACTGCCCTCAGGGTTGCACTCAGAACTTTCAGACTCCTTAGGCCTCAGGGAGTCAGAGTGGACGTGGTTATGACAGTAGTGGTCCAGGATCCAGCAGCAGCCGTCCTGGTCAGGGAAGAGGCAACAAGGGGAAAGGAAAGGTGACTGGCCAAGCATATACTTTTACTGGAGCCAACGATACTCAGGATCGCACCGGCCGAGGTATTGTTGACGGTATGATCCTTATTTCACACTCTTGGGCACATGTTTTGTTTGATACTGGTGCATCCCATTCATTCATATCCTTATTGTTTGCTCAACCGTTGGGGTTGGAATTTTCTGATTTGAATTATGTATTGACGTTGGATACACCTATGGGAGGAGTAGCCGATGTGTCTAGTGTGTGTTAGTCTTGTCGGATTGTGGTTGGTAATAGGAAGTTGCTTGCTGATTTGATTGTATTACTGATAGGGCAGTATGATGTCATACTCGGTATGGATTGGTTGTCGAAATATTGAGCTGTCGTGGACTGTCACACGAAGTGAGTGACTCTTTTTCCTAGTGATGGACATTCCATTGTCTATCAAGCTAGAATGAGTCCGTTGGAGCCTAGTCCTGTTCTGAAAGCGTGCTTGGGTGGAAGAAAGAAACTCGAATGTTATAGGAACTTGTTTGCCATTGATGGTGAGGTGAGGATAGACGATCAAGACCTATGGATTCCGGTGGTGAGTGAGTATTCAGAGGTGTTTCCTGAAGACTTACCAGGGTCACCACCCGATAGGGAGATCGAGTTCTGTATTGAACTAGTTCCTAGAGCTTAGCCAGTTTCTATTCCAGCCTATCGCATGGCGCCTGCTGAGATGGAAGAATTAAGAGAATAGTTGGATGATCTGCTTTCCAAAGGCTTTATTCGCAGTAGCACTTCTCCTTGGGGTGCTCCTGTTTATTTCCGAAGAAAGCTGATGGTTCGTTGAGACTTTGTGTAGACTACATGAAGTTGAATCAGTTGATGGTGAAGAACAAGTATCCTTTGCCAAGGATAGATGAGTTGTTTGATCAACTCAATGGTTCAAGATTCTTCTCCAAGATTGATTTGAGATCTGGTTATCATCAGTTGAAGATAAGAGAGGATGATATACCTAAGACAGCATTCAGAACCCGATATGGTCACTTTGAGTTTCTGGTGATGCCATTTGATTTAATGAATGCCCCTGCAGCCTTTATGGATCTCATGAATCGGATTTTCAGGCTATTTATAGATCGTTTTGTGGTTGTATTCATCGACGATATCCTGGCGTATTCTAAGACTCAAGAAAAGCATGCCGAACATCTGGGGATAGTACTCAAGATCTTGAGAGATCATCAGTTATATGCCAAAAAATCAAAGTATGACTTTTGGATGTCAGAAGTGAAGTTCTTGGGTCATATGATTTCTCATAGAGGTATTTCAGTCGATCGCGCTAAGATAGAAGCTTATCTGGAGTGGGAGACCGAGAAATATGACCGAGGTACGTAGTTTCCTCAGTTTGGTAGGCTACTACCGTCGTTTTGTGCAAGATTTCTCAAGAATTGCGTTGCCTTTGTTCAAGTTGACCAAGAAGGATGTCAAGTTTGTTTGGGATCACAAAAGTGAAGAAGCTTTTATCAGGTTGAAGCAGAGTTTAACCACCACACTTGTTCTTACTGTTCCTGATAGTAACGAGCCTTATGTGGTGTATACTGATGCTTCGAAGACGGGTTTGGGATATGTCTTGATACAGAATGGTCGAGTTGTGGCTTATGCTTCTCGTTAGTTGAAGCCACATTAGAGGAACTATCCTACCCATGACCTGGAACTTGCAGCAGTGATCTTTGCGTTGAAAATTTGGAGATGTTACTTGTATAAAGTGAAGTTCGACATATTCTCCGATCATAAGAGTTTGAAGTATCTCTTTACCCAGAAGGATCTGAACTTGAGACAACGGAGATGGGTTGAGTATATGGAGGATTATGACATCGATCTATGGTACTATCCTGGTAAGGCCAACGTTGTAGCCGATGCACTGAGTAGGAAGTCTCATGGTGTACTAGCTGCACTAGTGTTTGAAGATTGGAAGAACTCAGTTGCGATTGGCGACTACAACTTGCAGTACTTCGAGGATAAAGGTGTTGCTTGCCTGAGCAACATTGTGATTTCACCATCTCTTCTCCAGACTGTCCAGCAGAGTCAATGGTAAGACAGGAAGTTGAGGACAACCTGGAACCGACTTCAGAATGGTGAACAGTTGGACGGTTGGAGCACTAATAGAGAAGGGTTCTTGCTCTTTAATGGGAAGTTGGCTATAGCTAATGACCCTAATCTTCGAGAAACCATTCTAACAGAGGCTCATAAATCAAGATTCGCAGTACATTCGGGTAGTACCAAGATGTACCAGGACTTGAAGCGGCAGTATTGGTGGAAAGGTATGAAGAAGGATGTGGCTACTTTTATGGCTAAGTATTTGACTTGTCAGCAAGTCAAGGCTGAACACCAGAGACCAGTTGGGTTACTTCAGCCGTTACCCATTCCGGAGTGGAAGTGGGACAAGATCACGATGGACTTCGTGACCAGTTTGCTGAAGACCTTGAGGAAGAACGATGCAATTTGGGTGATAGTCGATCGGTTGACGAAGAGTCCTCACTTTATACCGATCCGGATTGACTACTCTCTCACTAAGCTCAGTAAACTATATGTGTAGAACATCATACGCTTGCATGGTGTGCCTTCAAGCATAGTTTCTGACAGAGATCCAAGATTTACTTCTAAGTTTTGAAGAGCCTTACAGAAAGTGCTTGGTACGCAGTTGGATATCAGTACAGCTCACCATCTTGAGACAGATGGTTAGTCTGAAAGGGCCATTCAGATTCTTGAGGACATGCTACGTTGTTGCAAACTGGACTTTGGTGGGATCTGGGATCATCACCTTCCCTTAGTAGAATTTGCTTACAATAACAGTTACCAAACTAGTGTAGGTATGGCTCCATATGAAGTACTGTATAGGAGGTCGTGTAGATCGCCTTTGTATTGGGCAGAACCAGAAGAACATATTACTCTTGGACCTAAACTGATTGAAGAGACTACTGAGAAGATCAAGGATATCCAAGAGAGACTCAAGGAGATTCAGAGTCGCCAGAAGAGTTATGCTGACCCTAAGAGGCGTGAGGCAGAGTTCGATACTGGTGATTCCGTGTTCTTGAAAGTGACTCCAAGGTGTGGTGTTACAAGATTTGGAGTTAAGGGTAAGCTTGCTCCAAGGTATATTGGTCCCTTTGAGATCACTAAGAGAATTGGACCAGTGGCGTATCGCTTGAATCTACTTGTACAGTTGGGTCACGTGTATAATGTGTTTCATGTGTCAATGTTGAAGAAGTACATGCCGGACTCATCTCATGTTATCCAGTACGTGCACGTACCGATCCAAGAAGATGTGTCCTATGAAGAGCAGCCTGTTCGCTTATTGGCTAGACAGTTGAAGGTGCTTCGCAACCGAGAGATACCGCTTGTCAAGGTGCTTTGGGAATATCATAAAGAAGATGAGACTACTTGGGAGCTTGAGACGGAGATGTACGAGAAGTACTCTCATTTGTTTAACTTTCAGTTAGAAGTTGTATTGTGATGTAAACTTGGACTTGTATTTTGAATTTCGGGATGAAATTCTTATAAGGAGGGGAGAATGTAAAAACCTGGATTTTTAGGAGGGTAAAATTGGAATTTTACAAATTTCTGGATTAAATATTAGAGGGATTAATTTGCAAAAGTTTTGTGCTGAGGGACTAAATTGCAAATTTTTTGGGGACTATTTTGTAAGAAATTTGAAATTTAGGGACTTATGTGCAATTTCTGAAAAATTGCACTGCCTCACCTCTCACTTTCCCTCTCTCTCTTCTCTCTCTTCTTTCTCTCTCTCCCAGCCCAATCTTTCTCTCTCGTTTTCTCCCTTTCGACCGACAGAAGGAAAAAGGAGGCTGTAGCTCGCCTCCGGCCACCGTCCGCCACCCCAGCCCGCCGGCGAGCCTTCGCCAGGCCACCATGAAGCCCCGCCGCCCCTCGCCGGTGGCTGCCGACGCCCAGTTCGCCAGAAAACCTCCATTGAAGACAAAGTGGCCATTTCGGATTTTTGGCCACCGGCGAAGATTCCAGCCACCATTTGACCTCAAACCGATCCCGTTGGATTCGTATCATCGCGAGGATTGTCAAGGTATATATATTTGAATCCCATACTACCCGAATCAAAAGATGCCATTTTTGGGTATTTTGAGTTTAAGCTTGACTTTTTTAATCTGGCTGTTGGATTGTGTTTTTGATCTCATTTTTGGAATGTACTCGGAAAATGGAGAAGTTTGGTATATAAATTGTGTTGTTTGGTGATCAGCACGAAAATCGAGATTGGACGGTCGAGATTTTGTCTCGTTTTGCATGCCATCGGTCCGGTGTGGACTCGGACCCGAATTGGACAAGTTATATGTCTAACTTAGCTATTTTGGGTGCTAGGAATTCAGTGAAGAGGTCCGTTTGCAGAATTGAAGCTCCGGTGAGAAGCTGACTTTTCGCAAGAGGACAATTGAGGGCTCGGAATTGGTTCCCGACCCTCGGGGTGATCGTCAACGGCACCTTGAGGACTCAATAGCGTGGTATCGCTATTCCAGTGAGGTAGAGGTTCAGTTACCTTCATTTTATACCATTTTTGAGTTAAAACTTATTTTCTGCAATATATGAGAACAAGTATGTTTTTAATTATTTGAATTATATATGTGATGGAATCTGGTTGTATGATATATACTGTACTACTCTAGGAATTTGCTGTATGCAGGTTATTTTGGGTATATCAAAATGGGGCCGTTAAGCTGCCTGTTTTTCTATAAAATCCTATTATGCATGTTTTACTGAAAAACCAGAGTACAGTAGTTTTTACACTTCAGTTCTGTATTACACGTGTCATAGGATCATATATGAGCATCGTGTTAGCATCGTGAGTTTACAGTGTGGCGCTGCGTGCCCCACCGTCGGTGCAAATTCCGTAAACCCGTGCGGGATTTGTTCTTTTGATTACCTTCCCATTTGGTAGGCGTAGGCAATTCGGTTATCCCTCCAGGTTTGGTAGGCGACACACGGTGTCCCCTCCGGGTATGGGCTTAGGCATCAGATAGGCTGTTAGGTATAATTAGTGCCACCATCCTGGGTTTCTATAGATGAGGGGATGTGAGCTCATGGGTATAGGTTGATTTGTGTCATGTGCATATGGATTGATGGTTTTGATTACACTGTTTTATATATATGAGTTTCCGGTTTAGATTATATATATATGTGTGATTATGTTTTGGATTTGAACTAACCATGCATTAGTTTTCCAATCACTGAACTATTTTTCTTCGAGGTAACTGTTTTCTTACTGGGCATTGTATGCTCTCCCCCCTTCCTCCTTTCCTCAGGTGGTGTCCAGTACGATCTTGGTGATCAAGAGGAGTAAGAGGCCATCTTGACTATAGTTCATTTCTTGGTAATGCTAGAAGTCTATTGTTGTGGTGTTTGGACTGTTTGGGGTTTTGTATTGGCATTGAACCAAGATTACTACTTTCTAATTTGTCTGTGAACTTATGTATGCCATTCTGAGATTTGACTTTTTTTGTGGACGATGATAATGGTTGGACTTATTATTCGGTCTATGTTTAATGGTGTATACGAACTGTGGGAGAGGTTAACGGAGTGAAATTCTAAATATTTTATTATAATGGACTGTTTACAAAACTAAAACTTTTTAGATATTTTTCAAAAAAATCAAGGAATTTCCCATCTTTGTGAAATTCTCCTTCTGCCACTGGCCCGGGTTTTGGGTCGTGACAATCAACCTGTTTGGCTTGTTGAAACTCAAACAACCAGCACCCCACATCTTCTAATATTTCTTCCGGTTTTCGTACATGGTTGCCATGAAGAAGATTATTCCTTTGACGCCATAGAAACCGGAGGATGATGGTTATTTCTCTGATGCTTTTCAGTGTTTAATGTATATCCTCTTTGGTTTCTTTTTTATTTTTTTATTTATTTTTATTTTTTTTAGATTACTGGTTTACCATTCACTGTAGATCCCTAGTCTCTAGTAAAAATATTTGTAACCTTTATTACATCATAAAATTCTCTAGAAGTTATGAATGAAGTTGCGTAAATTATTGCACTAATAAGTAAGATTACAATAACAAAAAAATAAAAAAGTAAGATTAGGATGGTCTCCTATATCATCTCAAAAAAGAAAAAATAATAATAATAATAATAACAATAACAGTCCTTTTTTATTTTTTTATTTTTTAAATTCTTTTGGGAGGAGGGAATCTGATACATATTTATATTTATATAGGGAGCTTATAGAAATATGACCAAATTTTAAGCCCAATTTCAGTAAATGTCCCTTTGTCAAATGTTATAGTAAAATATCCGGTATATATGCTTATATATCAAGTGTAAAAATTTATATACCAAGTATAAAAAATTATATACTGAGTATATTTTAGTACAGTAACTAAAATTGGTAGATATGTGTATCTACCAAGTGTAAAATATATATAGGACATTTAGCTATAAACTTTTAAAAGTGGACATCTACTTAATCAAATTTAAAATTTTAGTCATCCACCTAAATTTCAAATTTCTCTTTATATAGTTACATGTCATAATTTACTTTGGATTATCTACCATGAAAGTATTATTTAAACCGTAAATATGGTGTGTGAATTTTTCCGGAGTTCTTTTTATGCTACATTAGTAACAGACGCCTGATTTGGAGGGATTAGATTTTGAATTCAATAACAACATATTGTACAGCTACAGGACGCACGCATAGTACTCAAACGTACGGTTAATCAATGTGACTTGAAATTGTTAAGTGACAGGTTTCAGGTTATTTAAGGGCTTACTTGGAATTAATTATGGCTGCTTTCTTAGCTTTTAAAAGTAGTTAGCAAAAAAATCAGGAGTATAGAGTGTTTGACAAGTTCCTGTTTTTGGTCAGCAGATTCTAAAAATTGTTGTGTAATCGCTAATTTAAGTAAAATTTGAGAAGCATGATAAGGGTTGCTTTTTAAAGTTGATTCTGCTTCCATAATACAAATTGTTTAAAATATCACTTTATAGCACATATAATGTATAGTTTACCAAACACATAGATGCTGTTTTCAAACAACACAGTAATTTTGTAAATTAAATTTACCAAACATCTTTTTTTTCACAGCTGCTTTTTGTTCACAATACAGCTCCAATAGGACTACAACACAACTATAACACAACACAATAATACCAAACTGGCTCTTAGAAACATGAGATAATTTTGCCTAAGCCTATCAAACGTGAAATCGTTCTTCTCAACTTTCTCTCATTCTTTTCTTTCTACACTTTTTTTCTCTTCCATGTCTTTTTATACGTTTTTTATCTCATGTCTCTATTTCTCCACTTTTTCCTAACTTTTCAAAATGTCAATGTTGTCTTAATAATTATGTATTATTATATTATTTTATCATTTTCACTTTTAAAAACAAAAGTAATAGTTGTCAAACACAATTTTGTTTTAAGAAAATAAAAAATAAAATAAGAGAAAGGAATTCTATTTTTTTTAAAAAAAAAGATAAGCGAAAATGTTACCAAACAGATCGTGTTTTCAAAATTTTTGAAATTTTGATTAAAAATTAAAAAACAAAAAATAGAGATGGACTTACCAAACATGTTTTCCTCCCGTGTTCTTTCGTTTTTTCACTTCAATAAGTAGAAAACTACTTAATTAATCGTTACCGAACATGGCATTAATATAAATTGATTGAAATCTAGTGAACATGTGCGTCATTATTGTAAACAGTTAAAAAAAAGGCATAATGTCGACCTATGGACCCACTTCCAAATTGCATAATTCACAATTCATGGCCAAACACATCAACACATTCTAAGGGCAAACATGCTGGAATGACATGTCACATGTCTCTTTTAGGCGTTTAGAAGGTTTGGGTTATTAGTGAAAAAAGCTTTGAATTTTTTTATTTTTTTTTTAAATCTTGAGTTTCTAGTTATATCAAATACAAATTTGTTAAATCCAATTAAAATAGGCTTGAATAAGCAATTTGCTAAAAACTAACTTGCGAAATAAGTCAAATAGCTATTTGCCTTCAGTATATAGTTTCATATGCTATTCTCGTTGTCAAGCACCCCTAATTGGGACGAAAAGAATGTCATTCTTTATCAATGAAGTTTTTTGATTCCTTCAAGAGGATCAAAGGGTTCACTCCTTCCACCAAGTCCTTTAATTGAGCAAAAAAAAAAAAAAAAAAAGCTTAAAAAATAATAAAACAAAAAAAAAAAAAAAATTTTTTTTTTTTTTTTTTAAAAAAAAACTTAACACACATAAAAATATAAAAAACAAAAAAAAAAAAAAAAAAAAAAAAAAAAAAAAAAAAAAAAAAAAATAAAACTTCATAAAAAAAAAAAAAAAAAAAAAAGTGTTCAAAAGTATAAAACAACCAAGAAATGAAGTTTTTTTTTTTTTTTTTTTTTAATATAAACGGGCTCCTCAAGGAAATATCATTAATCGAAACAAAAAGCTTCAAATTACAATATAAGCATAAAGATTATAATTTCAAACTCCTCAAAGAAAGGAGACGAAAAATGGATCACAAACACAACTAAGAACAAATGTGTGGGTTATCCTAATTTTTCAAGAGAAAGAGATAACAAAGACCACCAGTAATCTATTGTCTTCAATACTTGCTCCTGGCAGCATTCTTGGCAAGGTAGACTATATGAGGCCAGCATCAATTGAGATCCATGCCCGTGGAAAAGAAAACAAAATAAAAGCTGGCTACTAAATATATCTAGATCTGAGTCTGAGAAGAAATCTCAGATTTAAAATCTAGACCAGACTAAAATCCACATAAAACGTAGTACTACAAACCAGATTTAGATATGGACTTATTAAAACTGAAAAAGAAAAAGAAAAAAGAAGCATGGAAGGGGAGGAAGAGGGTGAGGAGAGAAGGCCGAAGAAGGAGAAGGGAAGACCCCCTCTCCGGCCTCCAAGCGGGGCGGTGCTAGTTTTTTTGTTAGAAGGAGATACAAGTAGAGATATGTGAAGGGTTTTTAGGATTCAAAATAAGTGTTTAATTCATCACTTCTAATACACGTAGTCTTTTACAAAAGAAAAAAAAAAGGATAGATCTTACTCCTCCCTTTAGTATGATATTTAATGAAGTTATTTTTTAATCATGCTATATTTTCACGTACTAAATTTTGATCAGATAGTTGTTTTACGTGCCCAATTTGATTGTATTTCAAAATTTCAAGATTTTATTTAATATAACTAGGACCAAGGTTTTTATTGGTAGAATTGGTTTTTTTTTTTTTTTGAAAATAAAGTTTTATTTGATATAACCAAAAGTCCATCGTCATTTTTTTTCTCAACCCTCTTCAAAGAAAATCAAATTAGGTGTACCATAGCCATAGAACCCCAACTACCTTATTATGACTAATGCTTTCCTAGTGTTAAGAGATGTATAAGAATAAATAAAACTAAATTAAATACATACAGGCAAGCCATGAGAAATCTCACTTCAATGTGAAAAATCAGCGAAAGAGAAGGGGCAATGCTTGAAATAAAATGAAATGTCAAATTCTTAGACAAAATCACACAAGACTAAAGATGGGACTAATGCTATGTATGGTAGAAGTGAAAAGGGTGAGGAAAGAAAATGTAAGAGAAAAAATAGAGGCAAATTGAGGAAATGGATTATTTAATAGGAGATAAAAGATAACGAAAACAAGAGCAGGTCCACCAAAATTTTACCTCCAAAATTAGAGAAAAATAATAGGGAAGAAAAAAGAAACTTAAATTACTAGACTATCCTCACCAAACTTTAAAAACTTTAAAAGACAGTTCTATATGGATAAAATAATTACTCTTAAATAAACTAGTTTTCATTCTTCTCTATTTACCAAACAAAGAATATTTTCTTTTATCTCTTTCACATTTCATATTCCTCTTATTTTTCCCCCACTTCCAATTTTTTTTCCGTCGTACCAACATGAGGGTTAGACAAATTTGAGAAGGTCAAACTAAGAATCTTGGAGTGGGTTTACCTCTAGCCTCTTGTATTTTTTGTATATTTTTTCTTCTTCTCGTTCTCCAATAAACATGAATCCTATAGATTTTCGTTACTTTTTTTATGAAAGGTTTTCTTTACCTTCTTATTACTTAATCTCATCAGTTAATTGAATTGTACAGGTATATGGCCATTTATAGGCCAACTGTGACGTAAATGGCCCCAGACTGTAATTTATAGTAAAATAGCCCTAGTTGATAATACGTACTAAATATATCCCTTGTTAAAGCACGCTATAACTTGCACCTTGAAATTCACCACTTCCATTCGTCTCCTCCACACAATCCTAACTTTCGGCCAACAAAGATCGAAGGTGACAAAGATCTACTGTTGAAGATTAAAGGTCTATTGATGAACAAAGGTTCATCGTTGAAAATTGAAGCTCCATTGACCATCATCGGCTTTGATCTACCAACAATCAAAGCTCAATCAACAAAAAATATACCTACATCGGCAACCTTTTGAAGGTATACCAAACCCGATTCCCTAATGCTCCAATTTATTTTCAATTTTAGCTTATAAAATACCACCATGGGATAAATGACATAAACTTGAGAAAAAGACATGTAGTTTGGCTAAAACTATATGTCGTTTGAGCTCTCTTTCATCCTTACCCGAACTACAAGTCGTTGAAGCTGAGCTACACGTTACTGGGTGCCAAACTACATGCCGTTTTGAAGCCCTTCCTTTTGTGCACAAGCTGTCCAACGGTTCTAGGAGACCCTAGAAACTTTCAACTTGTAACCAAAGGACTTTTAGCTACAAGTACTTGTTGCCTAAGATCTTCTACATTAAGCAAGCTTAAGTTAACATGAGCTTAACACCTAATCCCCTTGTCCACTAAGATAAAAATAGCTAATAGGTGTTTGATACCTCAATCCCTTGTAGTAGAAGTCCCCTTGTTGTACAAGGCATTCCTTGCCTATAAATAGAGAGGTAACGCTCTAATTTGTAAACTAATGAGCTTATACTATCTATAATACTACACCTCTCTTCCATCTCTCTTAACCATGCTCTCTTTCTCTCTTTATCTCTCTCTTTAATTTTCATCTCTTCTCTTATGTTCATCCGTGGCTCTCATCACCTCCCATATTCCATATATCCCTTTTATTAAACCACCAACATCACCACTTCATCATTCTTCGTTCCTTGTCCAAGCCGTGGCCTAATTACCATCACCACCACCATATTTCCTTTTCTCTTCAACCCGCGTCCAAAATAGCCTCAAGCATCATCATTTTCTCTTTGTGTACTCACCAATACGAAGCCCAATATCGACATCTTAATCACCATCTCGGTTTGTTTGATAATCCGGAGCTAAGTCCCTATCCTTCTCCCTTTTTGTTGCCTAGTTGTTATCATCATTAACTTTATCTCACTATTATTTGCATGTATTTTTATATAACTTGGTCATCAAGTTCTTATACTTACATATGCACACACCTTTATATACATATATTATTATCCTAGTTTTATATAAATATATGTATATATATGTACCTATCTTTGCATGACCATGCATGTGTGAATCTTGATCAATAAGTCACCTTAGTATTGGTATTTTCCTAAATATTTATACAAGTCTAGATACTTTTGCACGTCTATTTCTTAAGCCCATACTATTTATTCATATGTCCTAGTTCCAATAATTAGTTTCATGTCACTTTCTTACCAATCAATTATTTTTATGCCATCTTGTTATTTTTACGTTACCATTTTCTATTAACTTGTTTTACAAGTTTCCTAGCATGCAGTCTCTAGCCCTTGCACTTTAGTAATTTGTGGGCCCTGAGCTATTTTCCTCGTACTCTATGCTTGACCTGTGGCACAAGTTCGGGATTTTGTGTTCTCTTGCTATCCCTCACTTATTTCTGTTATTATTATTACTTCTAACCCCTTTATTTTCTGTATTTAATCTCTAGTTGATAATATGGTCGGTTTATTCGCCTCCGTCAATTAGATTCTTTTACCATTATCGCATTATTATATTATTGTCGATCCGTAAGCTAGTTATTCCTGTATAGGGACGCCATGGGAAGTGTCGTTCTTTATTGTGACCGCCTATCGGGACTTCGAGACGTAGTGTCAGCATTGTGATAATACTTACATTATTATCACGCCATTATCATTATTATATTATTATTATTAAATTATAAGTACGTTATCCCTGCAACCACTGATATGGCAAGGACGCTGTGGAAAGTATCGTTTTCTATATCGACCGCCTATCAGGACTTCGACACGTAGACAGTGTTGTGATAGCTCTTACACCTGTACATTCTTTGTTATCTAACCATAATCCCAGATACCCTCTCCTTTGTTTTAATTAACTACAGGTCCTATTAATCAGTCAGAGCACAAGGTCCGATTCTGAACATTAAATGGTGACTCCACTGGGAAATAACCAAAGGGAAACTAACGTTTCTTCGGGATTCCCAAGATCTAGAAGTGCATTTCGCTACCTTATCCATAGCATCCAGTGGTGTACCATTACTCTGTCCGTTTTATTCCTCAAAGATCCTGTGGTGTACTGTTACTCTACCTAGTGGTGTACCGTTACTCTGCCTATTTTATTCGTCTGGTGGTATACCGTTACTCTGTCCGTTTCATTTCTCAATATCCGATGGTGTACCGTTACTCTACCCCTTCTCATTTCAACACTTGACGTTGTACTATTACTATGTCTAGTATACCGTTATTTTGTCCATTTCATCTCCCAAACACTCCCTTTCTTGTTATTGAAATTCCATCCCCAAACACTCCCTTTCTTATTGTTGAAATTCCATTCCAGCAACATTATTATTAAAGTTCCATCTCCTCTTTTTCAAAATGGATAGCCAACAACAACATTCTCAACTGCAACAACAACAAGAACCCTCCAACATTAAGTTGGCTAATGCAATCAATAGCCTGGCCAATTCACTCAACGACCTCAGACGATCTCAGGGAGATATACAAGCATCTCATGCTCAAATCCTACAACGATTAACTAGAGAAAGAAGATCGAATGAAGCTAGATCTTTTACCCCAACTCTGGACCCAAGCTGCATTCCACCTGTCACAACGAACCAAAGCTCTACTATACCTAGAGTTAGTGGAAATACTGCCAATATTGCCATCACTACACCAAGTGATACTGGCAATACCTCTTCACCAAATTTTATCACCAAGGAACAATTGCAAGAAATATTCAAGCATGAAGCCGAAATAGCCCACAGAAGTGTAGCAGCTTCAGAATTCCAACCTCCCTATCCTGCTTGGATCACTTCGAAGCTATATCCAAAAGACTATGTCAACCCTTCATTCAAGAAGTTTAATGGCAAAAGTGGCAATGCTAGAGAACAGGTCATCAGTTTCCTTGATGATCTTGGAGTTTATGCCTCTGACCGTGAGCTCTGTCTGAGAGAATTCTCTAAGTCTCTCACTGATAGGGCTTATTTGTGGTTCGTCAACCTACATCCTGGTAGTATTACTACTTGGGAAGAATTAGTAACAGTGTTCTGTACTAAATTCTTCGTGGCAGAATGCAACTTGGAGTTAGCCGACCTCGCTACTCTGAAGCAGCAGGAAAATGAATCTCTT
Source organism: Trema orientale (assembly GCA_002914845.1). Taxonomy (NCBI): domain Eukaryota; kingdom Viridiplantae; phylum Streptophyta; class Magnoliopsida; order Rosales; family Cannabaceae; genus Trema; species Trema orientale. The sequence goes on along the minus strand of JXTC01000580.1, from coordinate 56,475 downwards.
TCTCATTTTGTATAGAGATTCAAAGAAATTGTTCTTGATTGTAGAGAAATGGTATCCGAAAGAGGACTCATTCGCATATGCATCAATGGGATGTTGACCCCATACCGAATTCACGTCAAAAGTCATGTAATCACCAATTTTGCTGACTTGATGTTCTGAGTTAATAACACTGAAACTTCTATGTCTCAAATGTATGTGCCAACTCCTGTCCAGACGATGCCTACACAAGCCACAACCAAAGCTACACCTTACAAGGAAAAAAGCACGGTAGCTATGGTCGACCAACGCCGACCACCAAGAAGAGACCAGGATATTCCTCCGGCGATCCCATTTACCAATGAGCAAATTGACATACTTGTTCAGGCTTGGGTAGAAGATGGAGATTTAATTTGTCCACTCAACACTAGGCCGCCGACACCGGAGTAATTAGCAAACCTATAATTCTTCTTGTTTCACCGCAGAATTGGCCATCCTACTCCTGAGTGTTACAAAGTTAGAAGACATTATCTAATCAAAGATCGAAGAGGTGAGATACTACATGACAACCAACAACAAAGGGTAAAAGTAAACCCCTTTCTAAGGCATGGAGGTGGCCAAGTGAGAATGTACATTGTCGAAGAATGCTCGAAGTCAGACCTGGCCCAGGAGAGTTCCTCCAAGGAACAAGAAATAAATGATATGATGCACAATCTCACAAACTCTTAAGCGTTCAAAAATCTTTTTGACACTCTTAAGTTCAACGATGTGGCACGACGAGAAGCCACTTCTGCCTTATTCAAGATTTCTCAAAAATTTGTTTTGCATTACTGTGCCATCAATCACGCAGTAAAGCGAACTACCAAAAGGAGTGAAGACACAATCACTTTCTCTGCAAAAGATGCACAAGCTCCACACCTGTTCCATAACAAACCACTCTATGTAGAGGTCAAAGTGAACGAGTTTCTTCTTAAACGTGCCCTCATTGACAATGGCTCCTCTGTCAAGCTCATGCCATGGAATACTTTCAAGGCCGCTGGAATCCCTGAAGACAAGTTAGTCCTCCGGACAGTACCCTTGGTGACCTTTGCTTCTGACACTCTTAATACTAAGGGCTGTGTCAATGTGGACTTACAAATTGGTCCCATCAGAGCGTCCACTAAATTCCATGGTATTGATATGAATGTCCCCTATCACATCTTAATTGGAAGACCTTGGCTTCATCAACATCATGCGGTACCTTCTACCCTCCACCAGTGTGTAAAAGCCATCAAAGGTAAAAAGAAAATCATGATCCCAGTTACCAAGACTCCTTTCGCAAAAGAAGAAATTTTCTGGGCTGAATCCACCTTGTATGAAGACCTCGCCAAGATTGTCAACACTACAAGACCGTGCGGTATCAATCTAGGTAGTGCAACCAATACATCTTCTGAGGGTATGGAGATAGATCCAGTCACTCCCAAAAGGGTCTTACTTCGAAAAGATATCCTTCCCGACGGTCGAACTATGTACGGCTTCTGAAGATGTGGCGAGGTTAGCAATGGCCTCGTGAGTTCTCAAACAGAAAATGATGAAGGAATAGAGGCGATTCCCCTCGCACCTGATAAGTTACAAGATGAGCCTTCAAACCCGCAAGATGGATTGAAAAAGATCAACTTGGGTGCTGAAGGAGACGAAAAACCAACCTTCATCTCCGCAAATTTGGACGCTGAATTTGAAGTTGCTTTGCTCTTACTCCTTAAATAATACTGTGATGTCTTCGCTTGGTCTTATAAAGATATGCCGGGACTTAGTAGTAAGTTAATTACCTACAAACTTGCTACTAACCCCACTATTAAACCCGTTAAGCAGGCAGTCAGAAATTTCAGCGCTCACATCCAGCTCCAAATTCTAAAGGAAGTCTAGAAGCTCTTTGATGCAGGATTCATCCGACCTTATGTTCATGTTGTTTGGTTGGACAACATTGTCCCTGTTAAAAAGAAGAACGGCCAAATCTGAATCTGCATAGACTTTCATGATCTGAAAAAAGCATGCCCGAAAGACGATTTCCCTCTCCCGAACCTCGACATGCTCATCGATGCCACGGCTAATCACGAAATTTTCTCCTTCATGGATGGGTTCAGTGGTTATAATCAAATCAAGATGGATCCAGAAGATGCGATCAAGACGGCGTTTCGCACTCTTTTTGAGAATTTTTACTATGTGGTCATGCCATTCGGCCTCAAGAATGCCGGCACCACGTATCAGCGGGCCATGACCGCCATATTCCATGACATGATTCATGATTATACCGAGGACTATGTTGACGATTTCGTAGTCAAGTCCCGGAAGCGAGAAATGCACCTCGACCACCTGAGAAGAGTATTTCAACGCTGTCGGTAATGTAACCTCAGAATGAACCTGCTGAAATGTGCATTTGGTGTCTCCAATGGCAAGTTTCTTGGCTTTGTGGTGCACAAAGAGGGTATCAGAATTGATGATGACAAGACCAAAGCTATAATCAACATGTCTCAACCTCAAGATCTCAAGCAGTTAAGGCAATTCATTGGGAAGATTTCTTACCTCCGGAGATTTATTCCTGCCTTAGCCACCATCATCAAGCCTCTGCACCAACTCACCAAGAAGTCAGTAGAATTCAAGTGGGAATCGGAGCATGAGTATGCGTTTGACGAAATCAAGAAAATCCTCACTCTCCCACAAGTCATGATCACTCCGTCCCCGGGAAAAGAACTACTCATCTATTTTTCTGCCTCTGATGAAGCAATTGGAGTACTTATAGCACAAAAGTTCGACGGGCAAGAAAACCAGTCTATTATCTTAGCCGACTGCTCAAGGGCCCGGAGAAAAATTATCCCTTCAATGATAAACTTTATGTCGTACTAGCTTATGCAATACAAAAACTCCGACACTACATGCTTACTTACAAAGTGAAGGTGGTCACCAACTCCGACCCGATTAAGTTTCTCCTTCAAAAGCCGGTTCTAAATAGACGATAGGCTAAATAGATGCTCATGCTTAGCGAACTCGACATATCGGTTGAAAAACCAAAAGCAATCAAGAGCCAAGTTTTGGCTGAATTATTCAAATACACCAAACACGCTCTCGATGAGGAAGTACTCTTAGTGGAGGATAGAGAAGATGACTGGACATAATACTTCGACGGTGCCTCGACTCATAATGAAGGAAGTGCCGGGATTGTACTCACCAGTAATCATGGAGAAGTCTTTAAGAAAGCTGTCAAATTAGCCTTTTCCTGCTCCAACAATGAAACCGAGTATGAGGCTTTAGCTATTGGCATAGACTTGGCCAAGGACATGAAAATCTCCAAACTAAGAATCTGTGGAGACTCTAATTTGATCATCAAGCAGTTAGATGGAGAATTCACAGTCAAAGAACCTGCTCTACTCAAGTATCGAGAAGAAATTCGAAAGAAACTCCACAGCTTTGCCAGTTATGAATTACAGTATATTCCTCGGTCACAAAATAAGTACGCCGACACTCTCGCCACTTTGGTACTCAAGATTACTCCAACCAATGAAGATCTGATTCAAATTTCTTTGGCAATTAAGGCAGAACCCATTCCTTCAGTGGCATCATTCCCAAGTGATTGGATCTATTCTATCAAAGAAAAGATGGAAAAGCCCGATGCCCAGAGCCTCAAAGAGACCAAGTCATATGTTGTGATCAACGACCATCTTTACCTGAGGCTGTCTAGCGGCGTCTTAGCTAAGTACATTGATACAATGTTCGATGAAACAATCCTCTGAGAAATCCACAATAAGACTTGTGGGCTGGAAGGTCCGTCACTTGCCCGTCGAGTTCAAAGGTCGGGCTACTACTGGCCTAATCTCAAAAGCCAAGTTGATGAGTTATAAAAGAATTGCCAACAGTGCCAGCTTGCAATTGACTACAAAGAAAGTTGCTACACAGAATTGCAAGACTAGAGAAAAATCTATGTCGACTTTCTTAACTTCGATCAAATGCCAGATGACGTCCCCTCGGCCATTCTGGTCAGGCGAAAAACTGAGAGATTTTTTGTTCACAATGGTTCCCTGTTCGGACGCAGCTTCTAGGGGAAAGCCCTAAAATGCTTAGGGCTAGCTGAAATTGACATAGCTCTCAGAGAAGTCCACGCTGGAGACTCCGGCGGACATATGGGAGGCCGTCGTCTCTTTGAGCAACTACTCATTATTGGCTACTATTGGTCAACTATGGAAAAGGATGCCATGGAATTTGTCAGAAAATGCGAGGCCTGCCAAAAGCATGCTAATCTTATCCATACCCTCGCTGTTGAAATGGGAAGTATCCATCCACCATGGCCATTCCATACTTGGTCCATCGATCTCATTGGGCCTATATCTCCTCCTGCCAGGGGAAAAATCTGGATTTATGCAGCTACTGAAAATTTCACTAAGTGGTTTGAGGCGATTGCCCTCAAAAGAGCCACTTCTGAGGCTGCCGGTAACTTTGTGAAGGAGTACATCATTTGCCATTTTGGGATACCCCGTAGAATAATATCAGACAACGGGATACCCTTCATAGGGCAACTCTTTTTAGTCCCTAATGGAAAGATATCATATCTTCCATAGATGTTTTACACGGTATTATCCCCAAGGCAATGATGCAATTGGAGCCTTCAATAAAACCTTGGTAGCCATCATCAAACGAATGATCGATGCCAAGTCCATTTAGTGGGATGAGTGTTTACCTTCCGCACTCTGGGCCTACAGAGTCACTAAAAATACCACTACTAAACAAACACCATTTTCCATGGTGTATGGAGCTGAAGCTGTTTGGCCTGTGGAACTCTTTGTATCCTCTGCAAAAATGACACTCTCCTCAGATGCTGCCGAAAGCACTCGAGAATTCGATCTCGAAGTTTTAGAAGACTGACGAGATCAAGTTCAACAGGGGGTCTTATCTTATCAAAAGAAGTTAGCCCAAGCTTACAATCGACTAATAAGACCTCGCTCTTTTCAGGTGGGAGAGTTGGTACTAAAAGCCGCCGATCACATCATGAAGGGATTGCACGTTGAAAAATTCACTCCAAATTGGGAAGGCCCATATCAAGTCGCTGACGTCAAACCCAGTGGGTACTGTGTCCTCCAAGAGATTGACACTGGTAAACTCTCTCCACCGACTAATTTAAAATTTATCAAGAAATACTCTGCTTGATAAATTAAGGACTAGTATAGATAACCCTATACTGGGGACTATCGTTTTTACATGCACAAATAAAATTGCCATCACACTCTACCTTTTACTCCATGATGGGCATTTTTCTCTCATATACATTTGTGCATTGATATCTCTGCTTTCCCCAGGGTTTTATCCTATTTTAAAAAATATATATATATACTATTTAGTCCTATTTTCTTAAAAACCAGCCGTGTCAAATACCCGATTCTCAGTACTATCCTACGAACATTTCAGAGTTTCTGTCAAAATATCTATCTTTCCTTTGAAAAATCCTTTTACAAAACTCTGTCAGAATAAGAAGCTACTATTTTCTATCACAAGCTTCTCTATTTTCAAAACTGAGATTGGTACACTCACATTTTCAAAAACTGGTTGTTTTCAAATTTTCTGAAGTGATTTCTGGGTACTACTTTGGGTACTTTATGTTCTGAGATACTTGTAAAAGTCGTCGCAAAAGGCATGAGGGATGTGAGGATAAAAGCCATTGAAAAAGGCTAGAGAGATAAACTGACAAAAGCCATCAGTTTCAAAAGGGGAAGGGGAAAGAGTTAGGTAGAAAAGTGAATAATAAAGCGCTGAAAAAGATAAAAAGGATAAAGTATCTCTAGAACTAAAAGTCTTGGGTAGTCCTCAGAAAAAGCTTCGAGGCGTTATCATGGCAAGGAGGAATTGAGTTAGCAAAGTATGACCCCAGGCGTGGGCCCCCCTGTCACTGGTTAGTTATCCTAGAAGTAGCTTGTCGCATTACCGCCGGCCAAAATGCCAGATCTTCTATATCTGCATTTTTCTCCAACACAAGAGGAGCTATATCTTACCGAAAAATGACTGTGCAATCGCACCCATTATCTTACCTAGGATGACGCTTTGCACTTTAAATAGCGGGTGAGTGTGCGGGACCCTGTACCTACACTACGAAGAAGCCTCAGTCCCGGGGGTCACAGCAAGTTCTCCCTTGTCCGATTGACCATAAAGCGGCTAAATTGGCAGTTTCTGCCAAAAGCTTGTCTCCTCCGCAAGGGCGACGCTTAATTCCGCCCGGGTATGGCCATCTAAGCTGTACTTATTGCCCGAGTATGTGGATAGTATTCTCACCCATACTCCGCCTCACCTCTCAAAACCTTATCATCGCCTCTACGATAAGTACTTTTCTACATGTTCAAGCTTCTGTTCTTATATATAGTCTTTCCTGCATAGCTTTATACATTTTTCTATGCAGATGTCAAAATCTTATCGTGCAAAGCCGATAAGTACTTTTCTACATGCTTTTAAAATATCACATTTCTGAGTCTTTGCATGTAGTTCTCCCTGCACGATTTTAACTCATACACATGCAGATGTCAAAATCTTATCGTCGCCTCTACGATAAGTACTTTTCTATATGTTCAAGCTTCTGTTCTTACATGTAGTCTTTCCTGCATAGCTTTACACATTTTTCTATGCAGATGTCAAAACCTTATCGTGCAAAGCCAATAAGTACTTTTCTACATGCTTTTAAAATCTCACATTTCTGAGTCTTTGCATGTAGTTCTCCCTGCATGATTTTAACTCATACACATACTGATGTCAAAACCTTATCGTCGCCTCTACGATAAGTACTTTTTTTACATGTTCAAGCTTCTGTTCTTACATGTAGTCTTTCTTGCATAGCTTTACACATTTTTCTATACAGATGTCAGAACCTTATCGTGCAAAGTCGATAAGTACTTTTCTACATGCTTTTAAAATCTCACATTTCTGAGTCTTTGCATGTAGTTCTCCCTGCACGATTTTAACTCATACACATGCAGATGTCAAAACCTTATCGTCGCCTCTACGATAAGTACCTTTCTATATGTTTAAGCTTCTGTTCTTACATGTAGTCTTTTTTGCATAGCTTTACACATTTTTCTATGCAGATGTCAAAACCTTATCATGTAAAGCCGATAAGTACTTTTCTACATGCTTTTAAAATCTCAAATTTCTAAGTCTTTGCATGTAGTTCTCCCTGCATGATTTTAACTCATACACATATAAATGTCAAAACCTTATCGTCCCCTCTACGATAAGTACTTTTCTACATGTTCAAGCTTCTGTTCTTACATGTAGTCTTTCTTGCATAGATTTACATATTTTTCTATGTAGATGTCAAAACTTTATCGTGCAAAGCCGATAAGTACTTTTCTACATACTTTTAAAATCTCACATTTCTGAGTCTTTGCATGTAGTTCTTCCTGCATGATTTTAACTCATACACATATAGATGTCAAAACTTTATCGCCACCTCTACGATAAGTACTTTTCTCCATGTTCAAGCTTTTGTTCTTACATGTAGTCTTTCCTGCATAGCTTTACACATTTTTCTATGCAGATGTCAAAACCTTATCGTGCAAAGCCGATAAGTACTTTTCTACATGCTTTTAAAATATCACATTTCTGAGTCTTAGCATGTAGTTCTCCCTGCATGATTTTAACTCATACACATACAGATGTCAAAACCTTATTGCCGCCTCTACGATAAGTACTTTTCTATATGTTCAAACTTTTGTTCTTACATGTAATCTGTTCTGCATAAATTTACACATTTTTCTATGCAGATGTCAAAACTTTATCGTGCAAAGCTGATAAGTACTTTTCTGCATACTTTTAAAATCTCACCTTTTGAATCTCTGCATGTAGTTCATTTTCTCATTCTTATAAATGAGATTTCCTGCATGATTTTTCACACCTCTCTCATGCAGCTGTTCTAAAATCTCATCGTGACAAACCGATAAATATTCTTTCACATGCTTTTGAATTTTATATTCTCTAAACTTCTCGCCACAAACTCATAGTTCCCCTTTTCCATGAGTGGCATATTTTATCACAGATGCTTGTAATAATTTCTGGATGTTCTCTATTTTCTGAAACATCCTTTCAAAACCTCATGATTTCTGAGAATTAAAATCTCCTATACCTCTTGAAAATTATCATGAGTGCTTTTCACAACTAATTTTTGCACAAATATTTTTCAAGCGTAATTAGTCAATTTTTGGCATCTCTCCCTCTCCACCTTTTTTGAAAAATTCAGAGATGTTGCCAAAATATTTTATAAAACTCCAGGGACTGAGTTTACCTGTCCCTGACAATTATTTAAATTACCGGGGACTGTATTCCTTCTAAAATATTATTTTTCTCCCCAGTAATTTATTTAAAACGCTGGGGACTTAATTTTATTTTCAAAATACCCCTAGTGCTTATCTTTCTTGGTTTGAATTTCCATCTGGATTAATTCCTCTGCTGTGCAAGAAAATTACTCAGAAAAGCAGGAATGTCAAGCCAAGCAATTCTATCCCGAGGATGTGCACTTCAAACTCACAAAGAAAGATTCTTTGGATGTCATTTACGTTGCATGCATGCAATGTGAAGCCCACATCAGGCCACGGTACGTAGGCCGCTATACCAAGGCCCAATGGGCCGTTACGGCTTCAATGAGGTTTAAAATCTATCTTAGATGTTTACCAATGTCATTAGTAAAGCCCAATTATATTTTCACCACTTTTGTTGGTAGAAAGCTTAGAAAATGAGCATTTTTCATAAATCATATATTTTGTGATATGCATGCTTTCCAATAGTGGTGTTTTTCAAAAAATTTCTCTATGTTCCTTCTTGGGCCGAGCCTTTTTATGGCCCATTTAATTCTTTAAATGCCACTTTTTGCGCTTTATGCCATGTCTCTATGCTCATTTTCTAGTTTGCTCATTCCTCTATAACATTTTGCAAACATATCTTCTAAGTGTGGTATTTTTATAAAGCTTACCTCATGCTTTGGGCCGAGGCCCCGTTAGGCCTCACTTGTCTCCAAAAATACCACTTTTACATGTTAGACCATGATCTTTGCACCTATTCTCTCACTTGGTCAATTATTTGCATTTTTTTTTACATGCATTAATAGACCTCCTAGTGCCAATTTTTGTGTCCAAATGTGATTCCCCTTGTTTGCACACCTAGTATCACTTTAGCCCGTGGATGTATCCACATACACTAATATTGTTATTTTTCAAAATCGCGAGCATGATATAGAACCCGAGAATACCATGGCATTTTTCAAAATTTTTCACGAAAATTCTCTTGGCCGACACCCTTTGATAGTTTCCAATCCCTTTTCTACTTTGAATTCTTTTTAATCCATGGTCATATTTTATCAATTTTCTTGCATTTTCGGACGAAATAAAGAGAGAGAGAATTTTTCTAATTCATAAATATTTCATTCCATAAAATATAAAATTACATAGAATTAGCATATTTTCTTTCTTATTCTAGTTCTAATTCTCTTTCTAAAAGTCTCAGAGGATTACACTCCTCTATTTCTAAAACTCCTAACGGTCATGGAAGTCCAACCTCCATGACTATCTTGTTTTAGGCTTCGCGACCTAAAACAAGAACTTTCCATAATAGGTCATGGCTCATTGTCCATGACTCGCTAATCTCCCTCTTCCCTCTTGCTGGAAACTTTGCCTTTGTCGGTAATCAATGGACAAAAGGAAAAGTATTCAGTAAGCCAAAGGAAGAGAGAATCTTATTTTTTTGTCTAATCTTTAGACAGAGGTTCTAAAAGAACCCTCCTCTTAGATGTATCAACAACAATGTTGGTAGAAACATCTAAGGGTTTCCAAACTTCGTTCGAGGATTTCTTACGATCCTTGAGCCGTGCTATGTCTCCTAATTCTTCAATGGAGCCTTCTAGTGCATCCTTGCTCCTCCAATCCGTGGTAATGCCCCACGGTACCTCCATGTAATTTGCTCGAGCCAAGCTTGAGGACAATACCCTCGAAGCTCTCTTCTTCATTTTAGCTCTTATTGAAAACACTTGATTTTGTTTCAAGTTCTTTTCCATATTGCCTCTCTCTCTCTCTCTCTCTCTCTCTTTCTTATTCTCTTTATTTCCGAAATGCTTTCTCTCTATCAACTTTCTCTTTTCCTCTCATTCTCTCCCTCAGGTCTAAGGGTTAGGGACCGAAACAAGTCCCATGCATGGCTTAAATAGCCATGCAAACCCACGAGATGAGGCCCTCGGCCTCTCCGCCCCTCTCTCACTCTTTCAAGCTTTTAAATGTGTACTTGATTCCAAGAAAGGAATCTGATTACACCTACACATAAAGCCGAAAATAAAATAGCATTCATTGCTATCCTTCCATTTGAAATGACCACACAATAGTCATTTGGAAGCCTAGGGTGCTGCCACTTGTCTTGCAATCTCTTCCTTTGCATTCCCTTTTGTCCACTTGCATTATCATCTATATATAATACTTATCTCTATTATATATATATGTGTGTGCATGTGACTCTCGGGTTCCTACACTATAAAGTAGCCGAAATGGCTACTATTTCTCCATGCTCTTCTCTTCTTATAAAGCTGAAAGCTTTGTCTTCTTCTTCTCCTTGTAGCCGCCCAAGCTACTTAATAAGGATAGGTGTGTAGCTTTTGTGCTAACACCTCACCTCTTGCATGCCTTGTCACATCTACTCCCCACTTGCATGTGGCCTTGACTGATAGTAATAACTCTCCTCACTTGTGTTCTCAGCTAACACCTAAGCTATACCAAGCTAGGTTGGTGCCACTTGCTTTTGTTTCTATGTGACTTGTCTTGAAACATTAGCACAACACTCAAGTATGTCCATGTACCAATACCACCTGAAATGGTTTTATTCTTTGGACACTTTCATTTTCAGACAAACCAAGGAAAAACTACACTAGGGTTTTTTGTGTAGTGTCCCCTTGGACGTGTCCATCCCATGCATGCATACTACATCTTTGCATGGATCTTCTTATTAGTAAAAATCAATTTTACCAAGTTAAATTTTTGCTTCATGCATGCACTTTATGATCATTAATTTAGTAGGTATCATTGCTAAATTAAATCTAGAACCACTCTAGCATGTTAGTTACACTATTATTTTGTTGTCTTGGGATTAAAGTCTAATATTTTCATTGACAACAAATTACATGCTTCAAAGTGATTATCACCACGCTTGTTTATGTACCTTATATCATTCGCAAGCAATCCTCATGCATGTCTCTTAGTTAAGCTAATTGAACTTAACATTTCTCTCGTGGACAACAAAATCATACACTTGCTTTTCTCCAAAATAATTGTTGTTGCAATTTTCATGTTAAAAGGCCAGGGAATGCTTATATACATGTTTGCTTGCTTTTCTTCGAAATATAGCCATACGTATATACATGTGTGAAAGCAATCTTTTCCTTATTTATATCACATTGAGCATTCAAGTCTCGAGGAGGTATTTCATTTTACAGAATACTCTCCTCATTAGTACACAAGAAGAACTAGCTTAATGGAAGAAACTCTGAGGTCCGTGGTGCCGACGATTCGAATACCTTCGAGGCCCCTGTCGACTCGTAGAAGATTGAGCACTATAGTATGGAGGCTGTGGCTCCACATGGGATGCTAACACCGGCACCGAAATCACTCGGCTTCGAAGATCCCAGTATAACTCCTGCCAACGATCGATCTCCTCATATGCCTCCATCAAGTTTGTCTCCGCCATCCTCAGGTTTGCCTCCAGGATGGCAATCTTCTGCTCTACGTAGGACTAAATCTCTGAAACATGCTCAAAAGCATAGGTAGATGCATTTCGAGCTCTTGGATTCTCTGGACGTAGTAGTGCAATTCGGCTCGGGACCGTAATTTTATCTCGATCAGCTGCTCACTCAAGGCATTGACTTGAGCCTGGAGATTATCCATGCTTGCTTGGTCTACTCGAGGAGATACCGACATAGGTGGAGGAGACGATGGCGAACTCAGTATTATGTCCAAAGAACTACTCAGAAGATATGGCTGAGAAGAAGACGAACCCTTCGAAGATAAGCTGGATGAGCCCGAGTTCAAGCTAGAAGCCATGACGGGAAGTGGAAAAAGATAGATATGATCGATGTACAACTGGGAGGAAGACATTGCTTATAGAGCTTATGCGAGACCCTCTACTTATAATGCTTGATGAGCTCTGGCGAATGATCACATCCACCATAGCTCAAGGGACTTAATATTTTGACGTTTTCTCAATTTTGGGGATTAATCCTAAAATAAAAATTAGTAACAATTAAGCACGGGATTAGCAAGACATAAACAAACTTACTGAAACTACACGTGCCATTGGATAAACGATATAAAGTCGAGAAAAAGACATGTAGTTTGGCTAAAACTACATGTCGTTTGAGCTCTCTTTCACCCTTACCAGAACTACAAGTTATTGAAGCCGAGCTACACGTCACTTGGTGCCAAACTACATGCCATTTTGAAGCCTTTCCTTTTGTGCACAAGCTGTCCAATGGTTCTAGGAGACCCTAGAAGCATCCAACTTGTAACCAAAGGACTTGTAGCTACAAGTACTTGTTGCCTAAGGTCTTCTATATTAAGCAAGCTTAAGCTAACATGAGCTTGACACCTAACCCCTTTGTCCACTAAGATAAAAATAGCTAATAGGTGTTTGACACCTCAATCCCTTGTAGTAGAAGTTTCCTTGTTGTACAAGGCATTCCTTGCCTATAAATAGATAGGTAATACTCTCATTTGTAAACTAATGAGCTTATACTATCTATAATACTACACCTCTCTTCAATCTCTCTTAACCGTGCTCTCTTTCTCTCTTTATCTTTCTCTTTAATTTTCATCTCTTCTTTTATGTTCATCCGTGGCTCTCACCACCTCCCATACTCCATATATCCCTTTTATTAAACCACCAACATCACCACTTCATCATTCTTCATTTATTGTCCAAGCCGTGGCCTAATTACCATCACCACCACCATATTTCCTTTTCTCTTCAAACCGCATCCAAAATAGCCTTAAGCATCATCATTTTCTCTTCGTGTACTCACCAATACGAAGCCCAATATTGACATCTTAATCACTATCTCGGTTTGTTTGATAATCTGGAGCTAAGTCCCCATCCTTCTCCCTTTTTATTGCCTTGTTGTTATCACCATTAACTTTATCTCACTATTATTTGCATGTATTTTTATATAGCTTGGTCATCAAGTTTTTATACTTACACGTGCATACATCTTTATATACACATGTTATTATCCCAGTTTTATATAAATATATATATGTATACGTACCTATCTTTGCATGACCATACATGTGTGAATCTTGATCAATAAGTCACCATAGTATTGGTATTTTCCTAAATATTTATACAAGTCTAGATACTTTTGCACGTCTATTTCTTAAGCCCATACTATTTATTCATATGTTCTAGGTCCAATAATTAGTTTCATGTCACTTTCTTACTAATCAATTATTTTTATGCCATCCTGTTATTTTTATGTTACCATTTTCTATTAACTTGTTTTACAAGTTTCCTTGCATGCAGTCTCTAGCCCTTGCACTTCAGTTATTTGTGGGCCCCGAGCTACTCTCCTCGTACTCCGTGCTCGACCTGTGGCACAAGTTCAGAATTTTGTATTCTCTTGCTATCCCTCACTTATTTTTGTTATTATTATTTCTGTTATTATTATTACCTCTAACCCCTTTTGTTTTCTGTATTTAACTTCTAGTTGATAATGTGGTCAGTTTATTCGACTCCGTCAACTAGATTCTTTTACCATTATCGCATTAGTATATTATTATCGATCTGTAAGCTAGTTATCCTTGTAACCGCCTACGTACAGGGATGCCATGGGAAGTGTCGTTCTTTATTGTGACCGCCTATCGGGACTTCGATACGTAGTATTAGCGTTATGATAATACTTACGTTATTATCATGCCATTTTCATTATTATATTATTATTACTGAACTGTTAGTACGTTATCCCTGCAACCGCTGATGTGGCAAGGACGCTGTGGGAAGTGTTGTTTTCTATATCGACCGCCTATCAGGACTTCGACACGTAGACAGTGATGTGATAGCTCTTACACTTGTACACTCTTTGTTATCTAACCATAATCCCAGTTACCCTCTCCTTTGTTTTAATTAACCATAGATCCTATTAATCAATCAGAGTACAAGGTCCGATCCCGAACAAACATAAAATAAAGATAAATACCTAGACTAGCAAAAACTAACTAAGCTACCTAGAGAATAAGCGTTGCATGGATCCTAGACTTGATTCAAATTATTACCACGAGTAATACCTTTCGGAGAAAATAGGGTGAGCAAAACATGCCCAATAGGTATTTTTCTCTATTGTTTTTTTCAAACGGTGATAGTTTATAAAATCTCTGTATGGCTGCATTTGTACAAACTTTAAATAAACAATTTTTTTTTAAAAAAATTTCTTTTTAAAACATTTTGTCCACCAATTCATGCTGCCTGAAAAGAAAGAATTATTTTAATCAAGCACAATATTATGTAATCTACTCATACATACATTCAAATATATCAATATGTATTGTATATATCCTTGCCCATCGCCTATTAGGACACAATCCATGAAGAAAAGACTCACCTAACCCAGTTGTTTATAACTCTGGTACTAACCTTACCTCACAACATTATTTTGATTGAATAAAGTGAAGACTCACTCAAATTTTGCCTCTCAAAAAGATAATACAAGTTGGGCTTAGGTGAAATAAATGCAAATACAAAGTATGATCAAGTTTGACTCAAGGCCTTTTGAGAAAATATAATTTGAAAGTTTTTAATCACAATAATATGCTAGAGTGAATTGAGTGAGAGTAATAAACAATACAGGTTCGTTCGAAAGTCTCTACAAGTCTTAAAATGGCTTTTATTTATAAGTTTTTGAGAAAACTAGACATTTTTTACTATTTTGACATAGTCTATGGAGTTGTCGGTAGACTGGAAAAATTTTTGGTTGAGTCCTAAAAATTACCATTAGAAGTATGGCTATAACAGTCGAAGACCGCTCCTGCCAGCCGGTCAATTAGAAATGTCCAGTCAACAATTTTTGTTTTAAAAACATGCTATTTTCATCCTTTTTCAAAAGCATGAGCTTTTAAGATGTTTTCAATATTATTTAGGCATATCAGAAGATCATGAGACTTATTTTAAAACCACAAATCAATTTTTCACCCATTAAATGAATTAATGAAAGTTTAAATACTTTAGTTAAAAACTTCTATTTTAGAAAAAAGAAGAATTATTATGAAACTTTGAGCCAATGAAGTGATTATAAAATATGTAAGCATAATTTCAAATACAAGAACTTAAAATGTACCCGATCTAAACTTGGTCTTGTATTCTTAATCTTTAATGGTCTTCAAGCTTCAAGCTCTATCTTTTCCATAATCTACCTTCAATACATTTGTAATTTGTTCAACAATTGTGCTACATACTCAAGTAGATTATTAGTCTATAATCATATGTTTGTTATCTTCAAAACATGATTATAAGATTGAAACCTATAATATCAACAATCTCTCCTTTTTTATGATAACAAATATTTGATTTATGGAAAATTAGCTAACATGAAATTTTTACTTTTAGATTATTACCCTTTCCATATTACAAGCTCCCCCTCAAATTACGCCTTTGAAAAATAAATTAAGGAAAGAATTTCTCCCCCTTAATTTCTTTAAAACTCAATTGGAGAGATAAGTAAATCATGAATCCAAAAAAATATATGTCTTTCATGCAATGCCTTTCATGCAACAAACATATAGCCATAATTCACTTATTTCTCTCCCTTTTAATATCATTAAAAAGGAATTTGAGGAGAGGAGGAATCATGATGTAAAATATGTAGTATAAGATTAGAAACTTTAAGCACATTTGTAACACATAAAGATAGAATACATACTTAAGCATCCATAATCTCATGCAAACTTAAACATAGATTAAGGTTCATACAAATTCTAGCATCACACTAAAAGCAAAGCACACCATAGTCTAGGAAACATAGGAAATAACATTAAAAAAAAAAAACGAAAAGCATAAAAATGAAAGTTGAAAGTGCAAATGTTCCTAAGGCTCTAAGGAGGGGGTTGGCTATAGTTGGGATGCATCATCCTCATCATCTCATCTTGTTGAGCTTGCATGGCTTGAAATTGTTGAGCTTGATACACAAAGTTGGATTAGAGCTCCACATTAAGTGCCTAACACTACTCGAGTTTTTCAACTTGAAGTTGCTTGAGGTCCATTGATAGTGTGTCAATGCGATCATTGAGTGAGTCGAATGCTCCTTGAGAATGCTCCTTGATAGTCAAGAGTAGAGGACTCTGCTTCCTCATCTTCCTCTTGAGCCGGTGCTTCTTGACGACAAACCTTCGTTCTCATACTTGAATCCCATAAGACCAAAGGTTTTGTTGTTTGCATCAATGTCCACCGTATATACTTTCGTTCTGATTCATCAATAGTGGAAATTTTGAAGTGATAAAAGATGCTAGTGAGGAGCATACCATATGGAAGAGTTCCTTTCCCTGATTTCTACTTAATAGCACTCAACATTTCTTGTATAATGAAATATGTAAGAGTTCCTTTCTCTGATTTCTACGCTATGATTGTGTACTCAAGAAAATATTGAAGAGAATATGGTTGAAATGATACAAAAGATATACCAAGTTTTATAATTGATCTATCTCATATAAAAAATAAAATACCAATTACAAACATTGTTAATTTGAAAATTTGATATATCCGAGAAATATATCAAGTACTTACATGTATATACCAACAACAGAAAATAATGTACCAAAAATTTGGTATATCTGAAAATATAACACATCAATAAATTAATATAATTGATATACCAACATAGAAAACTAGTGTACAAAAACTTAAAATTAGATAATAATATTGCTTGAATCAAGTTTGATAGAATTGGAATATTTTCGAATTTACCAATGTCAATACCTCAATAAACCAAAAGTATTCTCGTTTGGACGGTTTATCTGGAAAATGCTTTGAATGTGGAAACTCTTGTCTATATTTCTGAGTGTCTCTGGTCATCTTTTTGAAGGCGTTTTGTTTTGTTTTTGTAGTGTTTTTCGATTGCAAGCCTTGTGGTGATCTTTTGTTTTTTCTTTTTTTGTTGAACGTGTAGACGCATGTGTTTTCTGAAGCGTTTGGGTAGCTTGGGTTTTAGAGATCTCCATCTTTTCAACCAAGCCCTCATTTCCATGCAAGCTTGGCGTCTCATTATTAATCCTTTCTCTTTTGCAAGTTATATTTTGAAAGTATTTTTATAATTCAGATTTTTTGAGACCTAAAGATAAAGCAGGTTCCTCGTATCTCTGGAAAAGTCTCCTCTGGGGTAGAGTACCATCTTTAAAGGGTGGGAAATGGCGAGAATATTTAAATTTTTGAAGATCCATGGCTGTGTTGCTTGTAAAGGATGGACCTCATCCTTTGCCCAGGAATTCGGAACGAACATGTGATTTCACAAGTATTCTTGCCCATAGATCGAGAAGTTATCGAGTCTATTCCGCTTGATGCTGCACGATATGGAAATAGATAGATCTTGATTTGGCATTTTGAAGCCTCAGGTGATTATTCAATTAGAAATGGATACAGGTTCTTATTCGATGATGAGCTCAATAAAGTGGGTTTTTCTACCTCTTTAATCCTCTCTAGTTGGTGGAAAAATCTTTGGAAGTTGGGCATTCCTTCGAAAATCAGGCTGTTCATTTGCCATTTGTTTTATGACACGATTCCCGCATGTTCTAACTTGCGTTTCGGAATATTCTTGTAACGCCCTCCCTATCCACATACTGCTAGTAGAAATTATTAACTCTCTGTTTTGAAGAGGCGTTACTTGTAGAAAATAATCCTATATTAGTTTTTCCAAAAATACGGGTTAATTTGAACTTTTTGTTTTCTTTAAAACTCTATGGATAGATAGCATTATTTACAAACATAACGTGGATCGGTACATGCGTATATTACAAAATAAAAGGTTGTAAATAAGTATCGAGAAATCAAACTAAAAATAACTCTACTGAGAGACTACAAAGCATTCCAAAATACACAAACTAGGCCCCCACATGTGGTCAAAATATCCATATGTACAATACCAAGGTTGGGCCTCTACTCCAGCACACAAGCTCATCTAATCATGTCAATCATTACCTGCAACACAAGACTTTAATGAGCTACAGCTCAGTAAGTAAAGTAATGGATGAAATGGTGCTTAAAGACATATATTAAATGCATGATCATGCTTGCTTAAGCCTACTGGTATAATAATTT
>JXTC01000580.1:9304-33519 GCA_002914845.1 Trema orientale | reverse complement strand
CTTGAGGATATTGACTCTTTCCACTATTGATTTCTATTCAGGACACGAGGTAAGTAAAGTACTCAACTGCAACACAAGAATTACGTGCTATGTGGGTGTCTATTATGTTCCTTTCTTTTATGCTTTGCAATATAGTTATAAGCATGATCATTGGCATTTTGGTTTCATTATACATACTTGGCATTTCTAATATGGCATTATCATATACATCATGAGGCCATGCATGTTATACAGAGAAGTCTAAGATAGGTAACAGGTTTCCAAAATGCCGTAGTAATATTATGCAAGGTTATGTTTACCACAGAAAAGTTAAGACCAGGTAACTTTAAGAAGTTTTTGTGTCACTGTTGCGGAGAAGCGGGATGAATACTTACAGTTCAGAGTGGCAGACCCAGGAGAGGGGCAAGGCTGATGGGATTAGTCAGAAAGTTTGCCACAATATTCCTCCTCCAAGTTATATAATAGATTACACTACAGTCTCGGGCCGCCTTATCTCTTGAGCTCGACGGGGTAACGATGGAATAAGGTTAGTAACGAGCCCCACTGTGGTGAGAGCCGGCCGGAGGAGAGCCCATGGGACAGTATCAGTTCAGAAAGCCCTGCAGGCGCAATGCCGAACCGAACAGTGTACACAAGACAGGGGGACCGAAAGGAAAATATTATACAAATATGCCTAGCAAGCATGATCATGCATTTAATATATGTCTTTAGGTACCATTTCATCCATTACTTTACTTACTGAGCTGTAGCTCATTAAAGTCTTGTGTTGCAGGTAATGATTGAGGTAATTAGATGAGCTTGTGTGCTGGAGTAGAGGCCTAACCTTGGTATTGTACATATGGATATTTTGACCACATGTGGGGGCCTAGTTTGTGTATTTTGGGATGCCTTGTAGTCTCTCAACAGAGTTATTTTTAGTTTGTTTTCTCGATACTTATTTACAACCTTTTATTTTGTAATATACGTATGTACTGATCCACATTATGTTTGTAAATAATGCTATCTATCTATAGAGTTTTAAAGAAAATAAAAAGTTCAAATTAACCCGTATTTTGGAAAAACGAATATAGGATTATTTTCTACAAGTAACGCCTTCTTAAAAGAGAGAGTTAATAATTTCTACTAGTAGTATGTGGATAAGGAGGGCGTTACAGCAGACACCTATAATCATAATAAGAATCATACACAATCATTAAATACTTAAGAGATATATTAAATTAAACTTAGAAAAATATCTAACCCGCTGCCTATGCACACGCACTATATTCGCTACACTATTTTACATAACCTTGACATAAAAAAAATCTCATAAAAATTTCAATTAAGCTTTAAAAATTATGAAACTTTTTTACAAGTTATGGGGATCCTATATATGCCAAGAATGTGGCTTGGGGTTCATAGGTGAACCCTATGCAGTTGAGAAAGCCACTGTCATATTTTGCTCAAAATATCGAAAGTTGCAAATTTTTCTAGATTTGCAGTGCTCAATTCAAAAGGCTATAACTCCATGGCTATAAGTCTATTTTTGACGAATTATACACTGTTAGAAAGAAGTAAATAACCTATCGCAATATCTGAGACGATTAATAAGTTTTCCACTCATATGAAATATGACCCAAGAAGACCAATAAAAGATAGTAAACAACCTATCGCAATATCTGCTACATTTTTTTTATCATATCCCAACAAAACTTAAAAATTCATAACTTTCAGTCCATACAATTAAATCACATAATTTTAGTCTTGTTTTAAACCTTACAGCCAGATAATTCACCTTATCTATAAATCATCCCTAAAATCATGACTGAAATAAATAGTTTTTTTTTTTTTAAAAAAAAATCTAACCCTAAATAATAAATTAACCCCAACCTAATAAGAATATAATATTCGATGGGGAGGAGTTCATTACCTTAAGAGAATAATAATTAACCTTCTTATGCTTCTTTCTCTTGTCGCAAGCTTTCAGCCATTCTCTCTTCTTTAGTAGAGCGCATATTTTGGTGTATGATTGGACTATTTTCTTTGTCAGGCTCTAAAAGTTTATACATATAGGCCTCGTTTGGTATGCATGATAGGATAGAATATGATTGGACTATTTTAAAAGAAAGGATTGGAGTAGATTGGATTGGATGGGATAGAATTATAGTCCAATCCTATCCTATGTTTGGTGTACTACTTTTTGTAAGAATGGGATTAACATGCATGTTTCATATTTTTAAATAAATAACAAATTTCGAGGTTTAAATAATTTAGAAAAATACCACTTTTAAAAGTTAATTTAGAAAAATACCATTTTTAAAAATGAACTTAGAAAAATACGACTTTAAAACTTTATTTTGGTAATAAATTAATTAAAATTATCTTTTATTTTTATAAATAATTTAAAATTATGTTTTTTAAAAAAAAATTATAAAGCCATTCTTATTAATTATATATTCTTTTCTAACAGAAATTTTGCTGAACTCATAGAAATAAATTGCTAAGAAAATGGGAATATATACAAAGTAAAAGCTAAGCTATTTTATGGTAACTTAATTACATAAGTTTAGCTTGGTTGGTTAAAAAGAAAATGACAAGAAAAAAGGAAAAAAGACAATTAGTAATAAAATGAAACAATAAAAAAATAAAGTTAGACATATAAAAACATAATACTAATCATATCATATCATCTATACATATTTAATTGTCTTCACTGGTCATTATCTAAAGTAATATGAAATGATACTAAAACGAAATACTAGATTCTTTAGTTTATTTATTCCTCAAGAGCGACATAACAAACTCAACTTTTTTCTCATCAGATAGGGAATTAAAGATACTAACAGTCAATGGTTTTGCAACAATGATGTCCAACGCATCAATACAAACTTCTACAGGTATCTCCAGTCTCGTGAGCTCCTCCCACATGAAGTTATGTTGATCATGTTCCTTTTTCCTTGCACTCTCAACTATAACCTCAATTATTTTCTCCACTTGCTCATTTGATTTCAGATTGTCCTGCTTCCTGAAACATAGAATTTGACAAATTGATTACAAATTTAAGAAGAGACAGCAAACAGTGACGAAACCATTCAACTAAAACAGATCAAATAAGGAAAAAAGGAGATGTAATTGCAAACAGATCAAACTGAGTTGGTAATTATTGTTAGCATTTAAGATGGTCTACTTTCAACAAAATGAGTGCACAAAGTACAAGTACAAAGCTTAACCACTTTCCTAAATCAAATATAGTATTATTGGCCATTCTGCATAGATAAATTATTTTAGCAAATTAATTAGAAACCAATTAAATTGCCTTGGCAAAACAAAAGAGACAAAGATTCCCACTAGACAATGAAATAACAAATGCTAGAGAATTATTAAACTAGATACAATAATAAGATGGTTTCATGAAATTTTGCATCTATATTCTTTTTGCCTTACTGGGTCTCTCTCGTTTTTATTTAATAAATGGAGTACAAGGCCTCTAAAAAGGATAGAAAAGGATCAAATGCTTAACCAAAAAAAAAAGCTAAGGTCATACCTATCTTCACTAAAACAAATTGATAGGGGAAAAGTATTTTAAGTAACATCTTTGTAAAACAAGTCACAATTGTTTTGTTGTGTATTATAGTTGTTGGCTAAAGTTCTACTCTAGGTCATCAATTGTTTATTAGCTTCATCTAATTAGATATATACTTGAATATTTTGTACAGTTGTACTATAACCGACCTTTACCTAGGTGATGTAGTTTGTTTAGAAACTTCTGGGGATAGGTGTAGCTAATCAATATATAGGGATAGGCCTAATATGATTCCTCTTTTGCAAATATTTTGCACGTATTTTGCGACTGATTCTAAGGTTTGTCTTGTTCAAAGCTGAATGGTGGTCTACATATGGAGGTGCTTGCCCAGTTTTGGCCCGTTTGGCAATCCGCATTCTCAGTCAAACTTGCAGTTTAGTTCATCAAAAATCAAATCAAATTTCCTTTGAACAATCAAACAAGGCAAGGAGCAGCATAGAGCATCAAAGACTCAATGATCTTGCTTTTGTTCAATACAACTTGCAACTGAGACAAATGTAAGCTGAAACCAATAAGCTTGTTGGTGTGGATTTTGGTCCTTGAACCAACGCGCGCCATGTGTCCTTAAGTGGTTCTTCCTCAAGAGAAGCCAAAACTCAGGTTTGATGTAGGTGTGGTCTGTACAACCTTGAAAAAGGTTATGCCTGGACTTTTCACCAACTAGTGATGGGTGGTACGGGTATGGTACCTGCCAAATCTCCTTAACAGAAAGGTGGTTAGTAGCATATTTGATGGAGTATTCAATGAAATAGTGATCCAATAATAAATGAACAATGATGAGAGGAGAAAAGACAAAAAGGGACAAATAGGGTTTTTGGAATTTGTGACAGCTTACCTCTTTCAGGTGATTATGAGGCTATTTCTAATGGCTTTGTAGTCTCCCAAAAATTAGGGTTGATATCCACGTGTCCTCGAAAAGACCGAAGGGAATCTCACCTACTCGCCTGTACGGACGCGAGTATGTGATTGGCCCAGGTGTTCGCCTCTCCTGAGTCCGCATTCTCCTTATCCTTTCTCTTGGTCAGACCTATGCCATTATGTTGATGGTCGGCTATCTCTCGGCCCCTTGGCCTTTCGTTTAGGATTCCTGATCGACATGTGGTGTGAAATCTGACCAAGGTGGTCTTCCTTCCTAAGGAGCTTGGCCACCACGTTGCTTCCCATTTTTACTTGGTCGGCTATTCTTGTAGCAGGACATAGTTTCAACCCATGGCCGGCTTGATAAATCGGTAGGGTGTGACGTCGTTTTTGGTCAATGTCACGATGTGTCGTTTGCGACGTGACGCTCGTATCGTTTTCTGATCCACTGGGGAAATTACCTTCAACATCTGCCCCCTAAGTTCTTGTCGCGACTTACTCGGGGCGAGAACTTTGTCACATCTTGTTCGACTTTTCAGGTGCTCTGCATCTATGGGCAGTTGCTCGGCTGGTTTGAGTTTGCTCGTCTGCCCGAATGTATCTGGCGGTCGATAAGAGTTATGTCAAGGGGCGGTTTACCAGGATTCTTTCAATCTTTATAATCATGAATAGGTCTCAATTGTGGTAGTGCTCTTTCCGTCCGCATGGCCTTCGATTTTATTCCACGGTTAGTATCTCCTCCTGCCCTATATAAGGAATGCGAGGAGTCATCCTTTGTGGTTTAAACTCTCTGCTATCATATACCAGCACGTGTCGACTTCCTTTTATCTAAGGGTGGAGTCGTTTCGTTATCTTGGCTTATAAATAGCCCTTTTTCCTCTTTGTTTTTACTTTACTTTCACTCCGCTCTTATTTTCGGACTATCTAAGGCCCTCTTCCCTTTCATCGTCCTTTGTTTCAGACTTCTTTAAGTGACTTTTCTCAGGTGACAATTTGTTCCTTCCCTTTTCTAGCGATTCCTTAAGATTTTCCTTACAATTTGTTCCCTAATCGAGATTTTAATTCCTGAGTTTTCGCAATTTTCTGTTCAGGGACTCCACTCGCGTTCTTTTTACTCTGGCGTTTCGGTCATTTCCGTTTGGTAAGTTTTTGGGTTTTAAAACCTAGATTTCTTCCTTCTCCTTTCTCTTTTCTTTTGGTTTCTTTTACTTTCTTTTTTGGATTTCAGGTTTTTTGGGGGTTCCGCCTTGTCAGAGAAAAGACAGATGGATCCTGCTCTACCCCAGAATGACGGTTCTGACCACTTCGGGGTGACTCAGTGACTTCCGAACGGAGTTGTCCTGGGGCCCATTTCGATACTCGTAGTCGACCTGGTCTCCTCGGATAGCGATGGATAGGTGGTCTCGGGGTCCGAGCCAAGCACAAATGAGAACGAACACCGAGCGGCCGATCGTGAATATGTTGATCCTGGTCAAATAGGGGCTAAAGCTCCTTTGGTCGGTGACACAGTGGCCGTCCCTGATCAGCCTCCTGTTTTCGTTCCTGGCGAGCAACTCCCCGTTGCTATTCAAAAGGCCGGCGATTCCACCGACGACGAACAGGATGCCACTCCGGATCACGAACTTGCCCTTCTCGGCTTGTCACCGATCAGGTTCGACGATCCCCAGCCCGATTTGTCCGAACTCGTGGCTGCACTTGCTAACTATGATGGTTCACGCCCAATGCTGCAGATTCTCTTAGGTAAGCATGGCTTCATTCTCGTAGGGGTCCGTTTCTCATGTCTGATTCGGAAGAGACTAGGGAAGAACCGCTAATTTTGAATAGGAACAAATCGGTTATTCGGATTCGATACTCCGTTCCCGCCTCTGTCCAAAATCAATCCCAAGCACTAAATCCTATTCCTCCTTCCACGAGCGATCTGATGGCAAGAGGTGGTCGAGGCTAGGGGCGAGGTCGGGTGGTCAGGGTAGAGGCTGGCGACCCCGTGGTCGGAGGGGCCGAGCAAGCGAGGCCACTTACGGAGTTCAGCACTGACTACTTCTGATCAACCATGACGGACGAGCTCCTGCTGAGTGTTCGCTCTCGTTATGAGATCCCGGATGATATACACTTCCTTCCGCTAGGAGAGGGTGATGTGCCCAGCCGACCACCAGAAGGGTGCATGACCCTATACTTGGGATTTTTTGAGGCTGGATTGAGGCTTCCGATCCACCCTTTCCTTTACGACTTCTTCTCAAAGTGCCAAATCTGTCCGACCCAGCTAAACCCGAATGGATGGCAGGTCTTGATAGGCCTCTGGGTCATGTTCAGGCTTCAAGGCTAGCCTGACATCTCCCTGCGAATGCTCAAGTATCTTTACCAGCTCAAGAACACACCGAACAGCCGGGGTCTGTACTACCTTCAAGCGTGCTCCTCTGAGACTCCCCGATCAGAGGGCGACAATTCTAGGCGCACTGTCCCCATTCTTGGTCGGGACATATCCGACAAGCAGGGAAAAGGGGAGTGGTTCTACGCTAGGACGTCTTGGAAGAACGTCATGGGTGGCCAACCATTAAGAGGTGCGCGACCTATTCCCACGGTGTTCCAGCTCAGGCAGCAATGGGCTATGCGGCAGGCAGAGGCAGCCGACAATGAGATAATCGCTCAGGCCATAACGAATGAAGGGTTCCATCGCCGAGAAAAGGAGGTCGGCGACCTGCTCACCGATATTAACTTCGAATATACAGGGTGGTTCCCTCTGAAAAATAGAACCGTCTTCGAAGAATTCATCCGAGCCAGCCCCGCTCGACCCGCTCTAGATGAGGCGGGACCCTCTCGGCAGATAGAGCGACCACGGAGACGCCGAGCCCCTAGAGGGAGGGATGCCTCGCCCCCGCCCCCTCAACCGGACCCCACTCTTCTTCCTCCTGCCCCCTCTTTTGCCTCAGAGCCGCTAAGCCTGACACCCTCCCCTCAACATACTAACACCCCTGGTGAACAAGGTTCCATTGGGGAGGGTTTTTTAGAGATTCCGAGTGCTAATTCTTTAACTAACCATGTTCTCTTTTTTGCAGAGCACGACATGTCCAGTATGGATCCTAACCTCCGTGCTCTGCTTGCCCGAACTCGGGCTCACGAGGGTAGCGGCCGGAACTCACCGGGCTGCAGTTCTAGACCGACCCCTCCCAGGAGCGCTCCTCCCCTCCGAACGTCCGAGCTTCCTCCTACCCCAGTGGTCAGGACTCCTACTTCTGGCCGACTCGACAAGCAGCCGATGGATGCTCCTCATCCCGATGAACCCCTTGCTCAGAGACTGAAAACCTTCTTGAAGGGGCCGATAGATAGGATGTAGGCCGCTTGTTCAGACCAACTAGCCGAGGACTATCGCATGCACTCAGAACGAGATTTGGCCACTCTTTGCTCGGAGCATGCAGCTTGGGTACTTTTCCACCCCTTGATTTCACTTCCCTTAATTTATCTTGTTCTTAATGTCGTTCAACTTTCAGCAAGCCTTTATGAATGAGCTCATACACGAGCGTGTTCGGGACCTGTCAACCACTGCTGAGAGGTATCGCTCTGAGCGTAACATGGCCCGAGAGGAGCGGGAACAACAGTTGAAGAGAGCTGCCGATGCTGAGAGTCAACTTATCGAGGAGAAGAAAGCCAGGCTCGATCTCGAGCTTCAGGTCAGCAACCTGAAGTCTCAGCTGGAGGTGGCTCGGGCTACAGTCTCAGAGGAGGTCAAGAAGGCTGTTATTGAGGACTGGATCGCCACTCAGTTCCACCATTCTGACCCGTGCTGGGACGCGTACGAGTTGGGCTTCGAGAACCTGAAGACAGCGGTGGTTGCTCACTACAAGGAGCTGGACTTCTCGTTTCTAGAAGACCAGAATCCTGCCGTGGCCCCAGATGTTCAGGAGTCTACCCTGCCCGTGCCTCCCCCTGCTACTGACCAAAGTCAAATCCCGACCACTCCACTTGTTGATCAAAGCGCCGCGACTCCTCCAAGTTGAACTCACCCCTGCGCGGGTTTACTTTTGTAACAGCCTTCTTCTTCTTCTCTCTCTTCTTTTTTCTTTTTTTCCTTTTTTTTTGTAAAGACAATTAAGCCCTTCGGGGTTTTTCTTTTCTCTATAGTTATATATATATATATGTGCTTTCTTGCAATCGATGACTTTTATTTTTGCTTTATTTGTAGCCAATATTGTGTGAATGCACGTGTTTTCAGATTGCTAACCGTAAATCTATTAACTGTACGATCTTGATTAGATCACTTGGGCTATAGGCGATATTAGGTTAGGTTTGGTCGCAATCTTAGGTATGCTACATAACCACTTAGGGGTCGCTTCTGCTCGGAAGCACATGGTCTTGTTTATTGTCCCTAGTGCTCGGAAGCATTTTGGGTGATCCATGCACTCGGGAGTATATGGATTTCGTAATCCCTGGTGCTTGGAAGTACTTCGAGAGAAGTCCATGTGCTCGAAAGCATATAGACCGTAAATTGTCTCTAGTGCTCGGAAGCATTTCGAGGGACTTGTCCATGCGCTCGGAAGCACATGGACCGTAAATTGTCCCTAGTGCTCGGAAGCACTTCGAGGGACGTCCGTGTGCTCGGAAGCACATGGACTATGGGGCTGTCAGCTGTCTTCCCCCTTTGTTTTTTGATTAATCAGTTTTAAGTGAAAAACAATTGACAAAAAGGTAATCTCTTTCATTATATGCTTTCTTCGTACAAAGTTTAGCTATTGTTAATATTTTCTTAGGTGCTCAGCATTCCATGGGTGAGGTAGGTTGTTACCCCCCATATCTTGTAGGTTGTAAGCCCCGGGTCAGATGACTCTTGTAACCAGGTAGGGTACTTCCCACTTTGGCCCGAATGCCCCAGCTCCTTGCTTGGCGGTATTTAAGATTACTCGCCTAAGCACAAGTTCGCCAACTCTGAATGTTCGTGCTCAGACCTTTGAGTTGTAATATCGAGAGACAGCCTGTTTATTGGCAGCAATTCTTAGAAGAGCCTGCTCTCTTTTCTCCTCGACTAGGTCAAGATTCGTTCTCAGACCTTCTTCATTGTCACATTGCTTCGTTCAGGATCTTGGCTTATATAAGCCTCCACCCTGTAGCTAGGCATACCAACTTCGGCTGGTATTATAGCATCTGTACCATATGCCAAAGAAAAAGGTGTTTCGCCAGTTGCTGCTTTCTCTGTCATTCGATGAGCCCATAACACCCCGGGTAGCTCGTCAGCCTACGATCCTTTTAGTTTCTCTAGCCTTTTCTTTAAGTTCTCCTTGATCGTCTTATTGGCCGCCTCAACCTGCCCGTTCGACTGTGGGTGATTTGGAGAAGAAAATAACTTGTGGATCCCCCAATTCTGACAGAACTGCCTGAGTCTTGGGTTGTCGAACTGCCTGCCATTGTCAGTTACTATCGAGTGGGGAAGTCCGAACCGGCATATGATATTTTTGAAGATAAAATTCGTGTAATTTGCCTCAGTGATCTTTGCCAATAGTTTTGCTTCAACCCACTTTGTGAAATAGTCGATAGTAACAATTGTGAATCTTGCTTATGCTTGGGCAGTAGGTAAAGGCCCGATTAAGTCTATTCCCCATTTTGCGAAGGGCCAGGGGCTAATGACCAGTGACAGGGATTCAGGGTGCTCTTTTGTATGGTGGGCAAACCGATGGCACTTGTCGCATCTTTCTACCATCTCCTTTGAATCCCTTATCATGGTCTGCCAATAGAATCCCTACCTTAAAGTCTTATGTGCAAGTGACCTTGGCCCCGAGTGATTTCCACACCCTCCTTTATGTATTTCCTTCAACACATATTCAGCTTCATCAGGTCGGAGACATCTTAAATATGGAGCCGCGTATCCTCTCTTGTAAAGCTTGTCTCCAATAATGACATATCGATTGGACTGGTACTTGATCTTCTGAGCTTCATTTCTATCGTCCGGCAGCTTGCCAGTTTCTAGATAATCTTTGATCAGATCTATCCATGATGGGAGAAGGTTTATACATAGGGTTTGTTCAGATCCCTGGGTGCTGGGCTCGGACAGAGTCTCGATTGGTATCTGTCCAAGAGAGTTGTCAATGAGCCCAGAAGCGAGTCGTGCGAGGCCGTCAGCCTCAGTATTCTCAGCTCTCGGCACCCTAGAAATCTCGTACCAAGTCATTGCTCCTAACTGCTCCTCTGCTTTCGTAAGATATTTGATCATGTTATCTTCTTTGGCTTGGTATTCCCCTTTTACCTGGTTTACGATCAGTTGTGAATAACTGAATATCTCAACACACTGTACCCGGAGCTCCCTCGCCAGCTTTAGACCAGCAATCAGTGCCTCGTACTCAGCCTCATTATTCGAGGTAATGAAGTCGAGCCTCAAGGCATACCTGATCTTCTCTCCTTCTGGGCTAATAAGGACTAGACCTGCCCCGTTTCTGGTAGTACAAGACGATCTGTCCACATACGGTTGCCAGACATGCTGCTTTGGAGGTCTTCCCAACCTCCTCTTTGGTGACTTTGAGGTGCTCTCTTTGTTGAGCATTTCTTCAATCTTGGTAGGATAAGTGAACTCGGCCACAAAATTAGCTAGTGCCTGCCCCTTGATGGAGGTCCTCGGGATGAACTCTATCTCAAACTCACCGAGCTCCACGGCCCACTTTGTTAGGCGGCCGGAGACATCAGGCTTTTGGAGAATTTGTCTCAAGGGATGGCTGGTCAGGACTTTTATCGTATGTGCCTGAAAGTATGGTCGGAGTTTTCGAGCGACAGTTATCAGAGCAAGACCCAGTTTCTCGATTTCTGGGTATTGGGTCTCGGCGTCGAGGAGGGACTTGCTAATATAATAGATTGGTACTTGTGCTCTCCCCTCCTCCCTGACAAGAACTCTGCTCACCGCGTTC
The DNA here is from genome assembly GCA_002914845.1 of Trema orientale. NCBI lineage: Eukaryota > Viridiplantae > Streptophyta > Magnoliopsida > Rosales > Cannabaceae > Trema > Trema orientale. Next base: position 22,218 of record JXTC01000580.1, on the reverse strand, counting down.
TCTGACATCGCTAAGTACAGAACTAGACTCTCCCCGGGCACAGGTTTGCCTAGAGTCGTGATTGCTCCCAGATAAACCTTGATCTCCTGGAAAGCCTTTTCACATTCTTCTGTCCACACTAAATTTTTTCCCATTTTCAATGCCTGGAAGAATGGTCGGCACTTATCTGTTGATCGGGCTATAAACCTGCTTAGGGCTGTGACCATGCCAGCTAAGCTTTGGATCTCTATCGTGGTCCTTGGGGAATAAAGGTTGAGTATGGCCTGGATCTTCACCGGGTTTGCCTCGATACCCCTGTGGTTTACCATGAACCCGAGGAACATTCCAGACTCAACCGCGAACGCAAATTTGGCGGGGTTCAACTTCATTTTGTACTCCCTGAGGATGCCGAACATCTCCTTCAGGTTGTCCACGTGATTGGCTTTCTTGATGCTCTTGACTAGCATGTCGTCTACATATACTTCCACGGTCCTCCCGATCTGCTCTCGGAACATTTTATTCACCAACCTTTGGTAGGTGTTCCCAGCGTTTTTTAGGCCGAATGACATCATTAGATAGCAGTATAGCCCCTGGTCAGTCGTGAATGAAGTCTTTTCTTCGTCTCCTGAGCACATGCAAATCTGATTATAGCCTGAGTAGGCGTCCATGAAACTCAGGAGCTCATGTCCGGCTGTCGCATCTACTAGCTGGTCGATTCTTGGTAGTGGAAAAAAGTCGTTTGGGTAAGCCTTGTTGAGGTCTGTTAAGTCTATGCAGACCCTCCACTTCCCATTTGCCTTTTATACCAGGACTATGTTGGCTAACCAAAGTGGGTAGTTGACTTCCCTTATGAATCCTGCTTTGAGCAGCTTTCCGACCTCTTCATTGATTGCTCTGTATCTGTCCGGGTTGAACTTCCTCCTCTTTTGAATAACTGGTCTCGAGTGCTCGTTCACTTTCAGCCAGTGGATGATTACCTCAGGGTCGATGCCGGGCATGTCCTCGTGTGACCATGCACTTTCAGGAAGTCGATGAGCTTTTCCCAGAGTTCCCCTGGTAATCTGGAGCCAATTCTGACCAATCGCTCGGGGCACTGGTCGTCTATTTGGATGGATTCCAGGTCCTCTACTGGTTCAGCTCTCCTTTCTATTTGCTTTTCTCGGGGGTCTAGGTCGCTAATAGCCCGTGCATCCTCGGGGATGACCACCACCTCATCGACCTGGTGGACTGTGGACACCATTCGTGCTTTTTGATCGGCTTTGGTCGCCATGGCGTAACACTCCCGGGTTGAGGTCTGGTCCCCTTTGATTATCCTGATCCCTTCTTCGACCGGAAACTTCATCATGAGGTGATAGGTTGATACTACTGCTTTTAACCTGTTCAGGGTTGGTCGCCCGATTATAGCATTGTATGCCGACCTTTGCTCCACAACGAGGAAATCCACCATTTGGGTGGCGGCGGTGGGCTCTTCCCCAAAAGTTAAGGGCAGTCCGATCACCCCTTCAGGGTAGACACATTCTCCCTCAAACCCATATAGTGGGGTTTTGGAGGGCCTCAGCAATGCTCCCCCTATGTTCATCTTCCTATATGCTGATGCAAACAGAATATCTGCCGAGCTACCTGTGTCGACCAGCACCCGAAAAACTCTACTATTCGCAATCCTTAGCACCACCACGAGAGCATCATTGTGGGGGTGGATTAACCTCTTGGCCTCCTCCTCAGTGAACGTAATTGGTGCCGACTCTTGTTTAGATAGCTTGGCAATATGCTCCGCCATGTTGACTTGGTGTCCGGACGCAATCTCCCGAGCCAATCTTACTTGACCTCGCAGGCGTTGGTCGAATCACCAGCCATTGGCCCCCCCGAGATGGTACGAATTTCGTGGGGTGCATTGTAGTTGCTGCTAGGACCTGGTTGCCTGGCCGCACCCGCATTTCCACGGGGAGCAAAGGCATATGTCTGTTTATCTTGCTCGGCAGCTCTGTTCACGTATTCCCTTAAGTATCCTTGCTAGATCAACCCTTCTATTTGATCCTTCTGGTGGCGACATTCTGACGTTTCATGTCCCAGCTCCTTGTGGAACCTACAATATTTGTTCATGTTCCTCTTTTCTGGTGGTGCCTTCATTGGGAGTGGAGCCTTTAGCATGTTCTTTCCTTCAATCTGCATCATAATCTGCTCCCTTGGGGTGTTCAGGGGCGTGCAGTTCTGCTTGGGTGCCATCACCTTGTTCTGATTTGGGAGAGGGGGTCGCAGGTTGTTCATGCTGGGATGCTACAGAGAGTTGTTGGGGGGTGTGGTATCTTGCTTGTTCTTTTTAGGCTGAGGTCCATTGCTCCCACTTTCAGCCTTCACCCTCTTCCCCAACTCCCTACCCGCACCGACCATTGGGGTGATGGTACCCTCTTTTACCCTGCTCAGAAAATACTCCTCGGCATTTGCTATTTCCTGAGCTTTTTCTTTGAATGCAGCGTAAGTGGTAGGTCTTTTCTTGCTCATGAACCATATCAGTTTCTCATGTCACGTCCCCTCTTGAACTGCATTCAAAATTGTTTCTTGAGTGACACCCGGGCACTCAAGTACTGCAGCGTCAAACCAGGTAAGATAAGACCTTAGGGATTCGCCTTCCCCCTGTTTTATGGTCTTAAGATAACTCCAACCTTTTTGTTAGATCCTCAAACCCAGGAACTGTAGTACGAATGCCTCGCACAACGCCTTGAAGTCTTTGACAGACACAGCTTCCAACCTTCTGTACCAAATTTGCGCCGAGCCCGTCAGCGTGAGTGGGAAAGCATTACAGAATGTAGCGGAGTCGACTTTGGCTATGGTCATCCACGCCTTATAGTTTTGTACATGGTGAGCTGGATCTCCCTTACCATCGTAGAGGGGAATATTCGGTATTTTGAAATGTTGAGGAGGACACGTCCGCGCTATTTCAATTGGGAATGGAGACTTAGTTTCTTTTAGTATCATTCGGACATTTTCACTTAGCTTTCGTTCGGCCAGGAGTTGGTCCACTTGCTTTCTGAGTGCTTGATAATGACTGTCTCCATCTCCAATTTGCGGCTCAGGGACGGGTCTGACCCATGCTGTCTCCTCAGCTGGTTCACAACCTTGCTGGGGTGGGGGGTGGTAGGCCTAAGCTCTCTGCTAGTTCAATCTTTCCCTGAGATCCGTGGTCCCCATGCGGTCGGACCTTCTTGGAACATACATGTCTGTGCTGTCATCGAGGGCCAGTCGTTCAAATATGGTCCTCCTTGTTCTGGAACTACCGGTTCTCTCTTCCTCCTGGAGCGACTGGTCGTCGTTGGAAGCATAGGAGGCTGCTCCGCGATGCCTCCTATGCCTCCTTCTCCTCGGTATGCGAGTGTCGCCCCTCTCCTCAGTTGGAGCTCCTCTGGTCGGACATGATATTGCCTCGCTGTCCTCATCCCTGTCACACGTCCTTTAGTGGTTCTCTCCTCCTTCTAGCGCCAAAATGTTGGTGTGGATTTTGATCCGTGAACCAACACGCGTCACACGTCCTTTAGTGGTTCTTCCTCAAAAGAAGCCAAAACCCAGGTTTGATGTAGGTGTGGTCTGTACAACCTTGAAAAAGGTTATGCCTGGACTTTCACCAACTAGTGATGGGTGGTACCGGTATGGTACCTGCCAAATCTCCTCAATAGAAAGGTGGTTAGTAGCATATTCAATAGAGTATTCAATGGAATAGTGATCCAATAATAAATGGACGATGATGAGAGGAGAAAAGGCAAAAAGGGACAAATAGGGTTTTTAGAATTTGTGGCGGCTTACCTCTTTCAGGTGATTATGAGGCTATTTATAGTGGCTTTGTGGTCCCCCAAAAATTAGGGTTGATATCCACGTGTCCCCAAAAAGACCGAAGGGAATCTCACCTACTCACCTGTACGGACGCGAGTATGTGATTGGGCCAGGTGTTCGCCTCTCCTGAGTCCGCATTCTCCTTATCCTTTCTCTTGGTCGGACCTATGCCATTATGTTGATGGTCGGCTATCTCTCGGCCCCTTGGCCTTTCGTTTAGGATTCCTGATCGGCATGTGGTGTGAAATCTGACCAAGGTGATCTTCCTTCCTAGGGAGCTTGGCCACAACGTTGCTTCCCATTTTTGCTTGGTCGGCTATTCTTGTAGCAGGACATAGTTTCAACCCACGGTCGGCTCGATAAATCGGTAGGGTGTGACGTCGTTTTTGTCGATGTGTCGTTTGCGACGTGAAGCTCGTGTTGTTTTCTGATCCACTGGGAAAATTACCTTCAACAAAGCTCATTTTGAATTTTCGTGTCGCATTTGATTTATGGAGATGAGAAGTATACTCTCCTGCGCCAACTCTTTTTCTTTGTATTTTATCTATTTATTAATTTATTTTACTTTTTTCAGGATTCACAGGACCAAGGTCCAGGATGCAGACCCTTTATCATTCATAGGAAAAGTGTTGTTGAAGACTGGGTAAAAGGAAATAAACTTACCAGACATATCATTCGACTGGAAAAGTGTTTTTGTAACGCCCTCGTTATCCACCTACTACTAGTGAAAATTTATTAACTTTCTATTTACATGGCGCTACTCTTGGAAAATAATCCTACAATTATCGTTCTAGAAATACGGGCAAATTTAAACTTTTTATTTTCTTTAAAACTCTGTGGATAGATAACTTTATTTATAAACATAGCTTAGATCAGTATGTGCATATATTACAAAACGAAAGGTAGTAATAGGTTCCAGAAGAAACGAACTAAAAACAACTTCATTCAGAGACTGTAAAACATCCCAAAAAAAAAAAAACAAACTAGGCCCCCCACATGTGGTCAAAATATCCATATGTACAATACCAAGTTCGGGTCTCTACTCCAGCTCACAAGCTTATGCTGTCATCTCAATCATTACCTGCAACACAAGGCTATAATGAGCTACAGCTCAATAAATAAAGCAATGGATGAAATGGTGCCTAAAGACATATATTAAATGAATGATCATGCTTACTTAGGCATATTGGTATAATATTTTCCTTTTTGTCCCCTTGTCTCGTGTACACTGTCCAGTTCGGCACTGTGCCTGCAGGGCTTTCTGAGCTGATAATATCCCATGGGCTCTCCTTCGGCCGGCTCTCACCATAGTGGAGCTCGTTACTAACCTTATTCCATCGTTACCCCGTCGAGCTCAAGAGATAAGATGGCCCAAAACTGTAGTACAATCTATTATATAACTTGGAGGAGGAATGTTGTGGCAAACCTTCTGACTAATCCCGTCAGACTTGCCCCTTTCCTGGGACTGCCACTCTAAAATAGTAAATATTTATCCCGCTTCCCCGTAACAGTGACACAAAACCTTCTGGAAGTTACCTGGTCTCAACTTTTCTGTGATAAACATGGCCTTGCACAATATTACTACGGCATTTTGGAAACCTGTCACCTATCTTAGACTTCTCTATAAAACATGCATGGCCTCATGATGTATATGATAATGCCACATTAGAAATGCCAAGCATGTTACTGAAACTGAAATGCCGATGTTCATGCTCATAACCAAAATGCAAAGCATATAAAAATAATAAACACCCACATAGCACGTAATTCTTGTGTTGTAGTTGAGTACTTTACTTACCTCGTGTCCTGAATAGAAATGAATTGTGGAAAGGGTCAATATCCTCTAGAGATTGATGCGCTAATTACCTGTTATAAATTACTATTATTCACGATGCACATTTTACAAAAAGAATGAATTAAAATACTTGAACAAGACCGAAATGACAACTTTCACCAAATTAAGAAACTTGATCTTAAAATGGCTCAGAAGTATATAAATCAACTAAGGCACTTGACAATCAATAACTAGCATTGAAAAACTGTTCAAAAGTATTAAAATTTGAATTCTAGTTCATTAACACAAAATGACCCAAAATGGTACATAATTTTATAAAACTAGTTCATTTGCTCCTAAATAGTGCCATTTCATTTTAAAAACATTTGGAAAACACCTCCCCTATTTTTAGGACATTCTCACATGATTAAAATCATGGTTTTAAACCTGCAATAACAATTAACAATCCAATTCCCACATATACACATCAAATAGGATCTTTCGGTACAACATGAGTGCACTTGAATTCCTTTCTATTTGGACAAAGTCTAAACCACTTTTACCCTTATGTGCCATCACAACCAGCCACCAAATGAGTGAAATAAACAATGGGATCAATAAAATAGACACTCCAAGCTTAAGAAATCAGGTCACAAACATAGAAAACTTAATCTACTACACATAAAAATACCTAACTCCATAAATAGTAAACTTTGGGGCTTCAGGTCTAACTTTAATCCTCCACTTAAATTTTATGTTTTCAGCAATATATAAGGGTTCCTAGAACCATAATTCATCAAATAATAGTTTTGGTTTAAGAGCTGAAACAAAAGAAATTAACTACAAATTCAAAATCCTACACAAACCTCACCTTGACTAGTTTGAGTCTTTGGTAGACTTCTTGCCTTCTATCTTCACCAAACTGATTCCCAAGGCTTAAAGATATATTTTTGAACTTAAGAGGACCTCAATAAACCATTATTTAAGTGGAAATAAGTAGAGAATTGAAATCAAAGGACAAGACCTAGAAAGGAGAACTTAGTAGAGTTACCTTGACTAGTTTTGGTCTAGCTCGCTTTCTAGAGCTCCAAATTGACTTCTACCACTTGGAAACTCTTGGGTATGGATAAGGGGAGCTGAAAGAAGTCTAAAAATGGATGGGAGCTGTTCAGGTCGTGGCTGGAGTGAAAGGAGAAGAGAATGACCTGATTTGGTCAAAAAGTGATACTTAATGACTAAGAAAAAGCATAACTAAATTTCTAAGGGGTATTTTAGGTATTTTGCTCATTACTTTCCATATGTCAAGCTCTAAAACACCCTTAGCATTGTCACCATGTTGCTGGTCACTCCTATACACCCAAGTGTAGCCAAAGTTGGTGAATCCTAGCTTAGAAAGTGAAATCTAGTCATACTTTGACTTATGATCCTATATGGCCAATNTATTACTTTCATAATTATATCCTTTGTTCTTTTAGCACACCGAGCTCTCTCTTTCTGAGGGTATTGAGCCTTTACACTGCATGCGAGCACTTCAACAATTATTAGCACAATAATACATATCGAAAGCATTTAATAATCAGCTTAAGCAATTTACCATGAAATTGACACTAGTTTCATGATATGTCTATTATGCAATATGAACATATTTATTATTGGCTTATTATGCATGTGAGAATCTTGGGCATCACATTTATAGAACTGTCTAGCATGAAAATCGAAAAATACTAACTTCTCCCTAGAAATTGATTACAACATCAGAAATAATCTTGTCTCTTCCGTCAGCAGCTTATCTATTCTAGTTTGTTGGAAACTTAAGTGTCAGTTATCGTCAAAAATATTTTCTTTCATCATATTATCTATCATCAAAATTTTACATTGCTAAGTACCTCAGTCAGTTGCTTAACTCATTTCAATTGTATAAAACCTAACAGCAAAAGTCTATCTCGTAAAACGTGAAATCCTTTTTACCAGGATCTTTATGAACTTATAAAATTATTAAGCTCCTCATTGACCAGCTTAACTCCTCTACATAACTTAGAACTAGACAATGCTCTATTACACATAACATGTAAGTATGCACGTGAATCGGGGTGTGACAGTTTTGTTGTGGTTAAATTGATAGGCATCATTTTATCAGCATACTTAACCGAAAAAAGAAAAGCTAAGGTCATACCTATCTTCACTAAAACACATAATGTCCAAACTCCATAATATATACTCAGATCAGCAAGACACCACTATAAAGAAGCAAAATAATCACATGACATTAGAGCCAAAGAACCCCAAAAGAAAAGAGACATTAGACTGAATACAAAACCAAATGTATGAAGCAAATTAGACATGGCAAAGCACAAGCAACTCATCATGGGTTCTAAGCTGACCATCACGAACCTACCAAATTTAATATTGTGTCTTTTTTCCTTTTGCAATAATTATTTGCACATAAATTCTCTGAAAAAAATGATTGATTTGCGCCTTTTATAGTTACTGTTACATCATACCTACTCTAACTCCTAGCTCTACTACAACTACTACCACATCCCCTGCTTCCTCAGGTGTGAGTTGGTGTGTTTCTAGCCAAAGTGCATCACAAATTGCATTACAAGTTGCTTTGGACTATGCTTGTGGCTATGGTGGTGCTTATTGTTCAGCAATTCAGCCTAGTGGAAGCTGTTACAATCTGAATAATATCCGAGATCATGCTTCTTATGCATTTAACAGCTATTACCAGAAGAACCCAATTCCAAATAGCTGCAATTTTGGTGGCACTGTTGTTATTACTAGCACTAACCCAAGTAAGACAACTTTTTTCTGCTATGCTCTTCTTATTTTAGTACTTTGTGTTGGTTTTAAATTTGTTAGGGACCAATGGTGCAATGACTTCTGATTAATATTACGTTCTATTGAATCTAATCAACTCAAAATTTCTTTCAGGCATTCTGTCAAACACTTTGTTCGCTGAAAATTAGACGCATAACCACTATAAAATGAAAAGAAACAAATCCAATAAAGAATATGGGCAGTTGCAAATTCATGAGATTATAGCTTGAGGCATCTCAATCAAACACCGTAGAAGAAAACAAACGATAACCTGATGATTTCTAACATTCATGGAAAAATTTAGCAAAGAACACCAGAGACGCACTAGATATACAGCTTTAGAGAGAGAGAGAGAGAGATACTTGATGCTTTGAAAGTCAAGCTTCATGCGAGCAGGGGAGAGTCACAGCCCCAAGCATAGATGGACGCAAGGAGAGAGATACAAAGCCAAGCTTTGAAAGCCAAGCTTTGAAAGCCAACCTTCAATGGACGAATTAGATGTAGAGCTTCAATGGCCAAATGGAGAGAGATATACCTGATGCTTTGAAAGCCAAGCTTCGTGCGAGAAGGGGAGAGTCACAACCCTAAGCAGAGATGGATATGAGAAGGAAGACAATCGTGGATGAGCAAGAGGAGTCCTAATCCCTCATTATCCCTTTCCAAGGGGACTATTATTGGATAGGATTATTTTTAATCCAATCCTATGGATTCAAATGGTGAGACCAAACATGGGATAACTTTAATCCAATCCAATCCTCTCCTTATTCGGCAATCTAAATAGGCCCATAGGTTTTCTAGTTGTCATTATCTTTGTTTATTTAACTATACCCTTGTTCTTTTTATCTTTTCCCCTTTTATTTATTTATTTTCTTTTTTTTCTCTTTTCAAGTACGAGATATTGCACCAAGACTTCGTAAAACTTCTCCAAATTATCCTAAAGTTACAACAATTATTAATAGGGCACTTTGGGTCAAACTTTGGAGACCTAAGACACATAAAAACACCTAAAACTTAGAGGAAGAAAGAATCAATAGGAGAATAAGAGCTTAGAGGTCAGGAGCATCACGCCACAACCATAATCTTTTGTTCTTTCTCTTTTCCTTTTCTTTTCTCTTTATTTTTTTTAATCTGGTATGGTAGTAGTATTGTTTAATTTTATAATCTTGCTAGATTAGGTTTTAGGCTAGGTTAAGAATGATTTCAAAGCCCTAGATATGATATTGAATTGATTATTTTCAAGATCATATATGTATATATATATATACACCAATTATTCATTTGAAATTGCTTCTATTCTTCTATGTTTGAGTATTTATAAATTCTATTTTGAATTATTCACGTATGTAACTAAATAGTACTTAATAGATTTCTATAGCTGGATTAAAACTTGAGATTTATAATTGTTTAGGTTTTCTAATTGTGAGTAGTGAATTATGGTTAATTGAATTATGCAAAGTAATTGGATAATTATGATGAAGAATTTTCCTAGTTAAAGATTACGAGTTTTAATAGTCAAAAATAAAATAGGTCAAAGGACAAAGCCCAAAGACTCCTCATACATATTAGGCCCTTGTGTACACGAGCCCAAATATTAATGGGCATGAGCCCAAGTATCTTACATGTACTATTATACACTTATACCATGTAATCATGCAAAATTATGCTATCTCATGCTAAATGAGCTCATGCTATATGTAAGTCCATGCCACATATATACTAGTACTACATGCAAGTCTATGCCGCACATAGACTAGTACTACATGCAACATACTTCATGCCATGCCAAAAAGACTCATTATTTTATATGCACAAGAATATATAACTTATACACACATGGAACATGCTAGTGCGCTCATGCAATATGCCATGCATAAGTTCTTACATACAATATACTCATGCAATATGTCATGCTGAAGAAAAGGCTAAATATATAATGCAATACATGCAAATATACAAATATACTACATGCAATACTTTTGTACATGCATATATAATATAAATATTCATTCATCCACGCCTACAAAGTGGATCCAAGCCACAAATACAAGGGGTTTATAAGTGGGTTATGAAGTAGAAGATACAAAATGTGGTGTAATCCCATTGATAATTTAATTATAAGAAGTATGAGTTCACTTGGGAAACTCATAATTTTTTAAATTAAATTATTAAATAGTACAAAAGGATCCCATAAACCCCAAAAGCTCAAACATTCCATAAACTTAGAAAGCCCAAATATCATAAGCCCAAGCCATATTGGGGAAAGCCTAGCAGTTACCCGAAAGCCAGTCAAATGTGCATATAGCCTTAGCATCCCATCGGTTACTTTGACTTTGCTACTGACCAAGCTCCTATCCTCCCATGTGCAAGCATGCTTGATAAGTTATTTTCACTTATCATTCTAAGTTTAACAAAACTGTTGAGATCTAAAAGAGTATTGGACTTTACCAAAATGAGAGATTCTTATTCCATTATCTACTTATTGAGAGATTTTTATCCAGTTGTTTGTTTGTGAGGAAATTATCTATAAAAAAAGGGATAACCAACTGCTGAAAAGAAAAAAGACCCAGAAGCATCAGCTTCTTCATTCTTTGAATATTCAATCTCTCTTAAAACCATCAAGCCTTAGCTATACTCTGTCAAACCTTTCCTCCGTAGTCTCCCCCCAAAAGCATGATGTCACACATATCTTTCTATCTCTTCCAAAATTCCAATTTCTCTCACCCATCAAGCTATGCTCAAATGCTTGCTAATCTTTTCTTCTATCACAAGCCTATGAATCCAAAATCCAGTAGTTTCCTTTCCTCTATAGCCTACCTCCAAAGTCAAAAACCTTTCATACACTCTATTTAAAGGGTCTACCTCAACCTCAACTTGTCCAGCAATCGTTTTTCTCTAAAACATATCCAGTAGTTTGCTTTTTCCATGGTTCATCTTCAAAAGCAACTAATCCACACTTTTGTTTACCTTATCTCCAAGTAGCCTATCTTCAGACCCACTAACCCAACAGCTTGTCTTTCTCCATCCTCTGACTTAAAAGCCACCAACTCCTCTCACATATGCTCTTTTTTCATCAAGCCAACACATACGTTCACTATGTTATCCTAAACTCTCTTCCACTCAATACTCCCTATTGCACATAAAAGCCAAGCAATTTCTTTGTGTCCTACTACCAAAAATTATGGGATCCTTTATAGCTCACCATATTTTCTTTCACTCTTCTTTACTCTCATACTTTTCCTAACAAATTATTCTTCTTTTACTATATTTTTCTGTTTTCTACAGAGCTAATTGATATCTCTGGTTAATGATTTTCAATAATAAATGAATATAAGATTTAGTAATTAATTTGACATAATGTTTAGTAGTGGTGAATGAATCTTTAACCTATTTATTTTATATTTTGCACTTTATTTTCTTGTTTTATTAAGTTTATTAGAGTATAAAACCCTCCCATAATAGGATTAATAGCTTAATAATTGGACCTATTCATCATGGAATCAGCCCTTAGTATCACTATACTAGGTAAAACTAATATAGGAATAGGAATGATTTAATTTGGCGTTTAATGAGGCACCATTAATTATTTCTTGCATATCTTTATCAATTGTTTTATTCTTTGACAATCTCAATTCCAAATTAAACTAAGCACTCATGTTAATTATATGCTCATTGCTTGTTTTGTGACTTTTTAGTTTGGCACAAGATTTTTCTAATCTTTAGTCTCTTCATTGCCTAATTGACTCATAATAGATGATAGGTAACGATTTATACCTATATGACAATTATTTTTCCACGCAACTTTGTTAGTTTTTATATTTATTTAAGGCTAGTTTGTTTTGTTTTTGTATTTTTATGTGTTTTAGATATGAATAATCCAATTAAAAAGAGCTGAAATTGGGCTGAAATAGGCTAAAATTCCTGAAGCTGAGCTGAAATGTGACAAAAATCGTGAAAATAGAATGAAAGTAGTAAAAATCAAAAACCCAGACTAGAAAGTGGCATTTTTGTAAAATAATAAGAAATTGGCTAACAAAATCGGAAAATTACCTTATTTTGGCCAAATTAAGGAAGTTTGATGACTTTGGACTCCTAATTGACATGGAAATCTACCAAATCACCTCCTAGGTCAATTTCTCGATAAATATGACCCTCTAAACTATATGGGAACATACCTTAGGCACTTGAGATTAATATAAATACATCAAAAACCTAAAAAGAAGAAGAGGAGAGCTTGGAGACTGCCATAGCCACCATGTTCGTTCTTCTTTCTTTTCCTTTTATTTATCTTTTATTTTTCTTAATTCTAGCATGATGATTTTCTTGTTTATTCTTGTATATATGCTTGATTAGGTTTTAGGTTATATTAAGAGCGATTTCAAAGCCCTAGACATGATTGTTATTTAGTTTTAAATCCTATATATACCGTAGTGCCCAAAGTTCTCATAAGTGCATCATGCCACTAATAAACATCTTTGCATCTAGATTTCATAATTTCATTAGTAATCCTAAAATTTGACTC
>JXTC01000579.1:154791-168454 GCA_002914845.1 Trema orientale | reverse complement strand
ATAATAAAATACAATATAATAGTGAGATTGGGTGACTACACAATAATGGGTAATTATCTCCTCTTCAATTAGCTAGTTCCCCTTTTTATGAATTAAGCAGGTCAACTATTTGTGGTGGTCAAAAAACTACACAACACATGTTAATGCGGTAAAGCACAAGAATCGTGAAGTGAAGGTGAGTGGGAAAGAAGTTTCATTTGATAGAAAAACTATCAACAAATTATACAATTGGTCTAACAACGATGATGATGAGTCGGATTATGATGAAATTCTCAGGTTTCCTTGCGAGCCGGGAACTCAATAGTTGTACAACGGTGAGGTTTGAAACACTTTTCTGCAAAATTCCATGGATAGAGAGGGGAAAGTATGACATTACTTCATTGGGGCAAATCTGATACTGACATCATACTTTAGTGATGTTATGAAGGAGCAAGCGGTCATGCTTTACCATATTTTGACTAAAAAGGGCACTGATATCGGGAAGTGACTAGACAGTCTATAATCCAGTCTATTAGAGATTCTAAAATTGTATTTGGTTACCTATCCTTAATCACGACACTTTGCACTAAGGATGGAGTTCAATGGGAGCCGTTAGATACAATGCAGCAGCCCAAGTATCAATTTAACTTCAACTGCATATTAAGGGTCCAAAGTTTGGAGGAGAGGCAGAGAAAGAGAGCTAATTCTTCAAGTTGACAACAACAATCGCCGATACCTCCACAATCAATGTCTTTGGTTGATCAATTGACTCTGGTGCTGCAAGGACTTAGTGAGCACCGTAGAGAATTCCAAGCTCATCAAAAGTGGTGTGCTCAGAGGGTGCAGTACTACGATTCATTCATGAGGTTTTATGTGGCCATAGTTGGTGTAGACACGACCGGGTTGCCAGCACCACCACTGGCAGATAACATGGATGAGATAGAGGGTGAGCCCAATGATAGGAAGGATGATGAATGGGGAGCCTCGTGTGTCAGAGAAGTGCCTCTTTACCATTCTATTTATTTAAATTGTGAACAATGTATATTTTAGGTTTGGGGGAAGGAGTACCTTTCTGTCTATTTTATGGTTTTTTTCGTTCAATTATTTTTAAGTTTCATTGTGTCATTTAGGTTTTAATTTCGGTTTTTAGGATTTTTTTTCTTCTTTTGTCTTTTTAGTGATAGTTTGAGTCAAAGATCAATGTCGATGACAAGAACTTGGTTGTCACTGATATAAATCTTTGAAGGTGCTAGATGATGCAATTATTTGTATGCTTGACCTTTGCATTGGCTTTAACTTATAATTGATTCCATGAACAAATTGAATACATAGATGCGATCACTTAGTTACAAATGTTTAGAGTAAGTTCATGGATCCTGTCCTTAGTGTTGCACTATAGACAGAAAATTCTTGCTCTCATGTCTTCAAACCAAAAAGCAAGAAGAAGAAAGTCACAACAATTTTAGAAATTCTATTCCTTCCTTAGACACCCATATATCTCCTCTTTAGTGACAGCTTAAAAAATTTAAAAGAGTCAAAGAGGAAAGTTTGGAATTATCCTAATCGGTACAAGAGGTTAATAGTTTCTATATTACCTTTGTTCGTAAAATTACAATAGCAAGATTAAGATCTTTGTATTCTATGGAGTCTTTTTTAATTTCACGAAAATTTTAGGGCGCGTTTGGTATAGGATTCGAATCCTATTCTTTAAATTCAGAAACAGCTTTCATGTAGAAAGTTGGAAGGATAAAACATTTATCCTTCCAACTTTCTATATAAATGTTGTTTCTGGATTTGAAGAATAGAATTCGAATCTTGTACCAAACGCGCCCTTAAAAACTCATGTTTTTCGTTGCAAATGTTTTCAAAACCAACATTACGTCCTCTGTTAATTAGATAGAGGATGTGTAGCTCATCATTGAGCATTCCCATTTGTCTAGTATGTTTCCTTTTCCCATAGAAGAAGGAATTAGTCATCTCATTAGATACAAAAAGAAAATCAGAGAACATTTTGTCAGTTTTTCAGATAAAGAGAAATTATCCAAGTTAATTGAGCAATATAATATTAATGTTATTTTTCTCTTAGATTTATTGTGAATTTAATTGCAGTTTCTAACGTGTTCTTTTGCCTATATAGTAATTAAGATTCCATCCTCTTGTGTAATTATTCATAATCATAGTCTGGAAGATCTCTTGGATGGTGGAGTCATTTGCTTGCATCAATCGAACGATTGACTACAAGTGGTATGATACCGATTGTTAATATTGTTAATATATTCTATTATGTAATTATGAGTATGCATGGTCCTTGTTCCAATTTCTAATATATTCATATTAAAAAGTTGTTCGATAAATTTTTGTTAAAAGTTTAATTTTTAAAATTATATCCAATTGGTAATTTTTTAATGTCTTTCGACCAATTACACATAAGAAAAATATGGGCCGAGTTCTTTTCTACCAATCCACACTGACAACAATAGAGATCTACCTTTAGTTCTCGTTTGACTAGATTCGTCGCAGTAGGGACTGCATCGTAGAAAATTCACTAAATGAAAACTTTGACTTTCGAAAGACCTCCTTGCCAAACAATAAACACTTTTCACCGAATATTCTACTGAGGTTTCAAAATGCCATATCTGTTTTTCTATATACACTCCATTTCCAATAGGTAGGGAAAAAAACAATACGTTCATATTGAAAAGTTGTTCGATAAATTTTTGTTAAAAGTTTAATTTTTAAAATTATACCCAATGGTTAATTTTGTATTGTCTTTCCAACACCTAGACACAATCAATTGAAGATCAAATAGACCATTGCCTAATTCGTAATTATCCTTAACTTTAATTGAGCTTGTTACCGTTAGTTTTGGATCACTCCACTAATTGTCTTTGTACTCTAGAATTAAGTAGCAAAAGTCGAACATTCCAACAAATTCAGCTCATAATACCTTCGACTTAACTGAAGAATTATGTTAACATCACATATTTTACCTTCATGAATTAGTATGCCTGGATCCTTAATTATAATATTTACTTAAAACACGGTACAACAAGATAAGATAGTATGAAATGAATTTTGAAATAAATATATCATTAATTAAAGATGATTGTCATAAAGAATATATATATATATATATTTAGGGCGTAATCCCAACCGATGGAACTGATATGAGAAGTAGAAACCAAAGGATATCACGTACAACAAGTTTGTGACCAGAACCAAATGGGCTCCAGAGAACTAGCGAACACCAATGTGCAGGGCTAAAACAGATAACTTGACTAGATAACATGGGTGTGAAAGTCCCCAACTAGTAAAAAAGGAGCTGACTTATGTCAGAACATGTTGGGAATCTACCAATCTCATTTTAACGAAATATCAGAATAACAGAGAAATAAAAAGAGGGAATAAAATCAATCACCAAAATACAAGAATTTAAGTGAAAAGCTCAAAATCTGAGAAAAACCCACTGCCCTTATAAAAGGATTCCGCTATATAAAAAATTTCTACAATCATATAGATTTCTCTCTTTTCTACCCAATGACCCCGATACGCCAAAGCACTCCATGAGATTCTCACAATTACTCCCTCTACACACCTTTCTCTGCTCTTTGAAATAATCATAAGTCATCCTCTTACATAAATACAAGAGAACTTATACTTACTAAAAGAGTAATTCCCCATAATAGGGCAATACTCGAAATGTTACATATTAAGGTGATTAGTACCAAAGAAGTAGTCTCTCTATATTCGGCTCAAGACTCCCTTCCTCTCCATCTTCTACAGATATGGGATTTTAGGCTAGTTTCATATTTTTATTATTTAGCCAAATTCCAACAATCTCTATCTTGACTAAATAAAAAAAAAACCACACACTTTGCATTAATCCCAAACCAATGCATGCGTGTAAACTTGTGAACTCTAAATCCACCACTAAAACATCCTCCTCAATGGCAGCTTTGGAGATCAGTAACATACTATAAGGATAAGCAACATCATCAGACTAGGAGCTTTTAGCCGAGCCCGCTCACCTTTTTTTCGACAATTTACATTAGGTGCCAAGATTTTCCACACCTCCAACAAATAACATTCTTCTCCAATTGAGAAACAATATCATTCAAGACGCTTGGATGATCACTTGCAGTTATCGCTTCCAAATCTTCCAAGTCTTTTTCGCTCATATTGGACTTCTCAGAATCTCTACCCCTTCAAACCCTTTTATTATCCAGATTGAACTATCTCATCATTTTTCTCCACATCAATTCTCATCAAAAGTGAAACTTGTATTTTGACATATAGTTCTGCACTCCTATTTTTAAAAAGCCACTAAGAAAATTCTTACGAAAGATTGAAGGGGTCAGAATGGTCCCAATAAAAATCCAACCTCCTTAGATAGAATTTCCTTAGACTACTATCAAGTTCCAATGCTTCCTTAGACTACTATCAAGCTCTATCGCATCGAAGAATGCTGCTCTGATACTACTTCTTGAGAATCTGACTAATCTTACTTCAAAGAAATATCAAAGTAATAGAGAAATAAAAATTCCTTAGACTACTATCAAGCTCCAACACACCGAAGAATGTTGCTCTGATATTACTTTTTGGGAATCTGACCAATCTTACTTCAAAAAAATATCAAAATAACAGAGAAATAAAAAGAGAGAAATCAGGATAGGTAGAAAATTCCTAAATCACCCTAGCACTCTCTCTGAAGAGATTGTCACAAATACTACCTTCATACATCATTCTTAGCAGATAAAAAAGAAATTTCTCCATAAGTGAGAAATACTTGAAATGTTATATATTGGGATGATTAGTACCAAGAAAGAAGTCTCCTTATATAGGTTCAAGCCTCTCTTCCTCTTCATCTGCTATCGATGTGGGACTTATTTAGCAAAATTCCGACAGAATTCAATGAAGAATGTTAACAAAATTCAAGAACAATGTGTTGTTTTAAGAACCAGAAAATAACTAAGAACAATCCATTTAATCTTAAAGCATATTCATAGAAAAACTGGACATTACCTCTCTAATGGTGGGTTGCGGTGTGGATGGCCATTGTCCTCTCAGGTGCTCCTACAAGCTGTGAAAATGGTGAAGATCAAGGAGAGGATTGATGGTGTTCAGCACTCCTTCGGCTCTCATGGTGTACTGCCGAATAACCCAAAGAATGAACTCTACCAATTGCTGGCCAACGACCAGTTTTGCATTGCTCAGGACAATGGGCCAATGGGCCATGTCACAAGTGTAGCAGATCATATCCTAAGCCCAATAGGCTAGCCAAGGTGTCCAAAAGAGTATGAAACCATGGGCCTCATTCATATTAAGATGTGTGGTCCATCACATTATGACCCAAATAGTAATACTATGCATAAATGATATATAATTACACTATTGTCCATAACATGCTTTAATTAAGACATATAGTGAGTTACTAGTGATTATAGTAGTTCATATAAAATATTCCCATATTTTCCTACTTGGACAGTATAATCATATGAAATACTCACTTAATCATAATATGTCAAAATATAATAATCTCTTACAAATATATCTACAAGAAATTTTATCTTTACCCACACAATTTTTATCTGCACATATATTTATGCGGACAATTCTACTATTCCTTACACATTTTTACATGAAATGTCAATTATACTTTTTGTCCTAGCAGATATAATTATTTACACAAATATTTGTGTAGGTAATTGGATTTGCAAACACATGTTATTTGGTTCCTTCTTAGTTACCCATTTAATGTGTAAGAAAAGAGCTTTACATACACATGAACGAGAAGAAATTTTTCCCTCCAAAATTGATGTTATTCATGTCGTTTTCCCTACACATTGGATGTGTACGAAAAGCGTTTTAGCCACACATGAGTGGGTAGTAATTTTTGTATAGTTGATGTGGACATTGGTGCATTTTTTTCTACACATTTTATGTGTAGGAATAGAATTTTACCCACATATCAACGTTTGGAAATTTTCCGTAGAAAAAATTGCTATTTGGTGCTCAAAAAGTATTGCTGATATGGCATTTTACATATTTTTCCTTACACATTGTATGTGTATAGAAAGAACTTTATGGACACAAGAGTGAAAAGTAATTTTTCGCATGACGTGGACTTTTGTTCATTTGTCCCTACATATATAATGTGCAGGAATAGAATTATACCTACACATGAATTTCAGGAGATTTTTTGTACCAAAAAATGCTATTTCCTACCCAAAAATTGTTGCTGATGTGGCATTTAACGTCTTTTTTCCTACACATTGTATGTGTACGGAAAAAGTTGTATCAACACATGAATGAGTTGAAATCAATAAAAAGAAAGAGATTTACCTACTAATTAGTGGGAGGAGATTTTCTCTATTATTGATGTGGCATCTAACATCTTTTTCCACACTTTAATGTTTAATAATAAAGCTTTACCTACAAATGCGTGGGAGGTAATTTCAATCGATTGACGATGAATTTGGCATCTTACACATTATGTGTGTAGAATAAAAGTCGCACTTACACATCAATGGTAGAGGATTTTTCTTGACTCTGTACTATATTGGATTAAAAATTAAATATGAAACTTTATGTTGATTTCACAAACTAGATTCATGCTTTACTTTATTTTATTCCTCTATTTGATCAAGATCAGTGTGTATTTGAGTGCTCGATTCTCTTCTAGGTACTTTTTTTTGTATTTATTTTGTTTTTTTATATTCATTTTGTTTTTCTAATTTTGACTTGTTACTCTACGAATCTGATCGTCCAAATTTGGTAGCACCAATAATCATTTCACTTCTTTGTAAGATTAAATTAATCTTTAGATTAAAAAAAAGGATTAAATAGTCGCATCTTATTAATTATAAAAAAAAGGGTCGAAGTGTAGTCAGAAAAAGTCAATTGAATTAATACTAGTGTATATGGTTCTTTAACCTTTTTTCTCTTTCAATGCTATTCCTTCAAGAATAATTATGATATTATATATATATATATCCTATTCTTTCAAACTATTAGTTTTGCTATTCTTCAAATCCACTAGCCCATATTTGTTTTTCTATTGAAAACAAATCTGTGTATTGAGCACAGATCAAATCTATCTCAATTATACATATTTTTGTTTTGTGTCTACAAGTTCGTATCTTTGTGATTATTTATCAAATGAGTGGTTTTCTTAAGTGTTAAAGCCTTGACTCCCCCACCCGTCAAAAAAAAAAAAAAAAAGCCTTGACTTTTTTTATGTACTTTTCATTTTTATTAATTCAACTTCTGATCAATTTGAGGGTTATTGTTGATTCCTATGAGTGATTCTTATATTTGTTTTTTTCATATTTTGGGCATTCGTACAAGTAAAAATTCCAATTATTGTTTAGAAGTAGAAATTAGAAATTGGAAAGTATCACTTTAATTTGAGCATTGGCTTGTGTTCTGATTTATTCTTTGCTAGTGTAAATTATTATGGATTGCTTTTTTTTTTCTTTAGTCTTAGCTAGTGTTCTAATACTAGCATGTGATTGTAATCCTAGTTAGGGGTATTTTTAAAATTATTTTTGCTTTTTCTTTGGGCAGTTTGGGATAATTTTTCGGCCTATCTCAACTAGTTATTGCTGCAAGAGTAATTGAAGAGAGTAAGTCTTTGTTAGAAACTCAACTTTGACACCTCAAATTTCAAATTCTTTCCATCATATACGTATCATTGTTGCTATACTTCTATTTTTTTGCCTACTTTGTAGTATGATATTTTGTATGTTCGTAGGAACGGTCACAACAAAATTCTTACAGTCAGTTAAAGCAAAAGTAGGAGTCGAGGAACATGTCGAAATAAACCCCTCACCACCATATCGTTCAGGGAAGAGTTTTAGATGATAGAACAGGACAAATTGAGACATGGCGCATGATGCACTTTAACCCTGAGATTGGATAGACAGGCCCAGATTTGCTAGACTTATATGTAAGTTTTAGATTTACCTCTGTTTAGTTTATCAAACATTAAGTATTGCTTTTAATTTTAAATTTAATTCTTTTTTATATTTTGAATATTAGGATTGCATGCTGGAGTTGAGGTCACAGAATACTCCAGAGGACATATTTGATAAGGACATCTTGGAACGTGTAATAAGTCGTCACTCTGTGCAATGTAAAGGATGGGCGAGATCTTCTACTACCAACACTCAGATTGATACACCTGACTCTAATAATGGGCGCCCTACTTATGCTGAGCTTTGTGCAGAGTTAACTGCTACAAAGAACTGACTATATAAGGTTGAAGGCGGCCTTGATAAGTGTCGTCAGATACTCAGAGGTTAGGGCTTTATGGCCTTTGAAGCTCTAGTCTCGTATCTGACCAGAGCTCTGGCCCTGCTTCATGACAACATTCTAGATTTTATTCACCCACCTTTCATCATGAGGCTCATCGCTATTTCATCACTGCCCGAGAGCACAATTCTCGTTAGATCAATGTTTATTTTCCTTTTAAATTATTCGTTATTTTCAGACTTGAACTTCCTGAATACACTAAGTGTGGTTTATGACTTTTGAAAATGGCCTTTTCTTTTTAGATTATTAAGTTTTGGTACATTATGTTACTTATGATTTTTTTGGTAATGTACTTTTTTATGGATTATGAGATTATGTTATGACCTTTTACAAACAGATAATTTTTTTTATAATTATTAATATTATAAATTTTTTATCTAAAATTAAAATAAAGTAGTATAATAATTTAAAATAAACTATAATTTTATCAACATATTATAATTTTTTATCTACGCATCAAAAATCATTAAATAGAATTGAATTATTTAGTATCTATATAAAAAATTCTTTTATCCACACATTTTGACATATGACGTATCAATATATGTCAATTGCCACGTCATAAAATTTTAGCACACGTGGCAAGATATAAATCCACGTCCATTGACACATATGCTCCATGTGTATTGCAAATCAGATGCCATGTAACCACAAGATTTACCACGTCGTCTTCACATCATTGACACATAATCGCCACATCATCGATATATTATCGTCACGTCATCTCCACATCATCGATATGTCATCGCCACATCATCGTTACTTCATTGCCATATTATCTCCACATCATTGCTATGTCATCACCATGTCATAGTCCAGATCATCTAATACCTCATCGCCACATAATTATCTTATTTTATTACACATTGAATAGCTATTTCCCACACATTTTTTATGTAGATAAAATGTTATTTATCCACACATATAAAATGTGTAGGTGAATACATTTCTCTACATAGAATTGCCCACACATTTTGACATTTTACAAATGTGTAGGTAAAGAATTTTGCCCACATTTTGTTGCTTTTTAACTACACAAAAATGTGCGGGTAAAACCCTTATTTTATTGTAGTGTATGAATAGCCAAAACTAATCATGCACAATACTGGATCGATAGGATACAAGTATCATACACAATCAGGTGCTAGAGATTCACAAAACATAGGGACAACTTTCATATGTGGATTCACTAACAGTACATATGTTGAGACTAAAACCAGATGTCTCTAATTATATATCACTTACCAAATAAACATGTGTGTGTGTGTGTGCACATCACAAAAAAGTGACTGAGATCCATATCTTGCATGTATTACATAAAACATAAGCAATCCACGTCAATCAATAACATGTTCATCATACATTGATGGCAATAAACTCCCACTAGTTCAATACAGCTAAGGCTACTAACAGTACCTCATAGGATGCGTGTTCTCAAAACACACAAAAGTCAGTCTTTCGCTAGTGAATTCACTAACATGCTATCTGTATGAGTGTTTTTAACAGAAAAGAGGGTGCTACAACTTTCTCTCTAACAAATAGGAGTTGTATATCAATTAAATTGGAGCTAACAATGCTCCTCAAGTTCCAAGAGAAAGATAGAGCTGTGGAGTCATACCATAAAGTTTCAGTAACCTTAAAACAGAGTGAACTACTCTGAAGACTGAAACAAGATTCCACAGTCAAATTTTATAACTAGTAGCCTCATAACACGCCACAAAGATTCTGCATCGATGGGCAAGATAGCTGTAAATTTCCAATTGACACTAAATCCTAAAACAGCTCAACTGTAAGTGTCAAATTGGCACAAAATCACATAACAACTCCTCCTACTATCATCATAATATACATATGGATGGACTTTTATCATCCATGCATCCTACAATCTCGGCGTCACAAAATCCAACTATATCATAAGTGTTGGTCTCCCAATGAATCAATCACAAAATAAGATATTAGATATCCAAAAGGATCACTCAAGTACCTAACCAGCATGCCCAAAAATAGATACAATGTCATGGCATGTGCGTACTTGAGTATATGTATATCATGCCACTAATAGTAGACGCATAGGGACTAATCATATATGATCTCTTTCAAATCAACTAATAGACTTTCGGCCTTTCATAATTGTCACATTTCAGAATTAGTGCTTTCTAACAAGAATTACAATATCCAGAACTGGATCTCTGTAAAGAGCTTGATCAATATAGATTATTTGAGACAAACCAAAATACCATTAGAGCTATATGAAGAACCTATATAGATTCTTTGTATTTTGATTTTCAAAGACAAAAATGTGTTTAGTAACTAATATTTTTGTATTTTGCTTTTTAAAATAAAAAATAAAAATATGTTTGGTAACTAGTACCTTTTACTTGAAAAGTGAAAATCAAAAGCTAGAGCAACAAGCGAAAAAATGGAAGAGAATGAAGAGAGAAAAAGTTGTATTCGTTTAAATAAATTTCGAAAATTATTATTAAAAGTAAAACTTTAAAGAAATAATATTTTTCAAAATAAATTGGGAAGTTTTAGAAAGAATTTTACAACTTTTTACAGTTTTATTTTGAAAAAAAAACCCACCTTAAAATTATTATTTTTAAAAATACCACTTTTAAAAATATGTAGAAAAATATCACTTTTATAAGGGATTAAAGAGATAGTGATTAGAGAGATAGTGATGAGAGAGAAAATATTGACAGAAATCGTGATATGAGTCTAAATATGTTTAAATTTTAATACTAGTCTTTTCAAAAAAACTGTTTAAAAAAATTTTGAAAGTAAGAAACTTTTGTTTTCAAAATTCTAAAAATTTTGTTTTCAAATTGAAAAAACAAAAACCAAACATAGTTTTACTAAACATGTTTTTGAAATGCATTTCCACTTTTTTGATTGAAAAAATGAAAAAATATTTAAATAAGTGCTACAAAATTAGCTCTTGATTAAAGAATCAAACAAAAAATACAAACATGGAGTTACTTTGCTACTTTATGGAACCATTTGAATGGTCATTCTCTCGGAAAACTTACTGCCTTTTGCATATTATATTAAAGGCATTCTCCAAGCCATCTTTTGTTGTTAGTTTCTAAACCATGTCAAATTCATGGAGGCTATTGATCGTATTTTGAACAATAGACCACACACCAAATGCCGCCAAAAACCTACTCTTGAAAAAAAAAAATAATTATACCTTAGATTGGGTGAAAAACCTCAGGGGAGTTGACAAAATCCAACTAAGTTAGCACTCTCAAGTCTCAAGTAACTATTCCATTTCATATAAATGATTTCTAATAAGATTGCTTCATTGGGAAAAAAAATACAAAGAGTTCAGAAAAAGAGAAAGAAAGGAAATACAATTTAAAGACAAAAGCCGAAGATAAATACTGCACAAAGTTGAAGATCACCTTCCGCTTTATTCACACAATTAAAAAAAAAAGAAAAAAAAACACTTAACTACCTTTTTAATAGCTCGAGTTAAATTTCAGTATTTTGTTTAATAATTATTTTTTGTTTTGGCTCAATAAACGTCCATTTCTAAAAATTAACACTAGTAAATGAAGACATTTATTAATTTGTAGCTTAATAACTTTATAGGTAAATGTATATTTGTTAGTTAGGATGTTATAGTTTTTTTTTTCTTTTTTTTTATTACCATTTAAGGTTATTAATAGGAAATCACCATAAAATTTGAACATTTGTTTTTTTTTCTTGGTATATAAAGTTGTTTGCTTGGTATATTTTTATATGAACTATGTTGTGATTTTGATTTTTGATAGATTTTGTCTTGTTAGTTAGGATGTTATAGTTTTTTTTTTCTTTTTTTTATTATCATTTAAGGTTATTAATAGGAAATCACCATAAAATATGAACATTTGTTTTTTTTTTCTTGGTATATAGAGTTGTTTGCTTGGTATATTTTTATATGAACTACGTTGTGATTTTGATTTTTGATAGATTTTGTCAGGTCGCGGTGTATCTTTTTGTGAGATTGCTATCTGATCAAGTTTTTATGAAAACAAACATATCTTTTAAGTTTGTAAATATTTTCTTTTTCTCATAAAGTGTGACTGATCAATGGAGAATTTCTCCTTATCATTTTACTGTCAATTTGCATTAATTGGCGGTGGTTAATACCTACAAACTAGAGTTAACCGTCCAAATAGCTGTTTGTACACTTGGTGGCGCTCCATCCGTCCATTTTTTGAGTAGTGTAATTAGGTGATGTAAGCTCGTGCGTGACTTTATAAGACCTGTTGGTGGCATTGATGTGTCCTTCTTTGGACACGTGTTTTGTGGCCATTAGGCGGTATTTTTGACCTTCTTCACATTCAATATATATATTTTAGGGGAAATTCTAGTATTGGAGGGACAAAAGTCCTCCTATAAGTAAGAGATTTTTTCTTTTTTCTTCTTTAATTTCCTCATCTTACCGTTTAAAAACAATCTTATCCCAAAATAAATTGTGATAACATGGACTTTACTACACAATAACACATCTGCCTGTCAACTTTTCTTTAAAGTTAAATATTAAAGTTAACTAAATGAAAGAGGGTAAAAAAAAACTGCACAAAATGTTAAGCCCACATTCAATTAAAATTTAAAAAAGAAAAAAGAAAAAGTCCTAAACGTCTAAAACAACCAAAAATAAAAAAATACGACTTCTCTAGACTTTCGGTATGTTCTCCATCTTCTCTTTTAATTCCACCATCGCTCTCATACTCAAAAAATTAAATAAATAAATAAAATATGTCATATGTGTTAGTGTTTTTGCCCTAAGAGCAAAATGTAAACAATGATTTGCTAATAAATAAATATACTTGATTTTGTTTTATTTGCTTGTATATATTATTTATGATAATATATATAAATATTATGAAAATTCCGTGATTATAAATGTAACCTTAAACTTAGTATGTATAAAAGTTATACATACAAGAGGATTAAGTTTGAGGGATATAATCTAAAATTAGTCCGTAATTAATTATTAAAGTTGGGATCTTTAATATAAAATTACTAGTACGGTCCATTACAATTTAGAATGGAACAGTCTGATCCGGGCTGTTTATGTAGTGACATCAAATAGAGGTACTATATATAATTAAGATTATATAGGACTGGACCAGATAAATTTGAATATTCGATAATATCCGTTGTAGAATAGAATACTCAAATTTATCAACAAATGATCATATATGGAACGATCTTAATCCTAAGTAATTAATAGACTCCTCTTTATATTTTTATGTCTCTTGATGTATTCGGTAACGTCTCAATTTATACCAGATCAAATCCTTATATGTTGGAGACATGAGACTATAGATAGCTGGGAATATTAATTAACAATATGGAATCCATTCCTTCCTAACGGAAG
>JXTC01000579.1:123591-140539 GCA_002914845.1 Trema orientale | reverse complement strand
AAGGGATTTTGTACATTTTATACTATAAATTATAACATGTATTTACTTAAAATTGATAGAGTACTGTTTTATAAGCTATAAGTACTTATCTAAAAATATATATATATATATACATATATAATAAAACAAAATATAATAATCGTCTAAACATTTTGACCAACCGACTTTGTCTAAGTCAGCAATTAAAAGGTGGTACTAAAATTGGTATTCTTTATTTCGTGAAGGATGGCACTTCACCGTTTGTAAACTCTCCTCTTACTATATCTCTCCATATATCTTACTTCCATGGAGATGTTAATATGCAACTAAATCTTTTTAAAAGTTGATTCACGTGCTTTCTACTTTTGAGAACACTTGGAAGGTATTATTCTTATGCCTATCACTTTTGTTAATAGTTTCAAGCATATAAACATGTGTAATCTCTCATGGTTCCTTCTAATTATAATATTTCTTTTTGATTTCGGTGAGGATTACAAGGAAGAGATTTCTGTGAACTATTAGAGAACTTTCATTTATTAATACTTTTAAAATCTACTTATAGCAAAACGTATTATTTGGTTTGGATTATTTATTCTATTCTATTATCTATGTTTTGTGATTTTAAAGGGACTTATTGGTGGAATATATTTATTAATTAGAGACAAACGAACTTTTATATTAATAGCTTAGTTAAATTGCTCATTGTGCTATTTATTACTATATGTATAGGTAGATCCGATCTTGAGATTTAGCTTAAGGTCATATGTATGTGTATACATATTAGAAATCTATACGTGAGATATATTATTTTAGGAAGAAAATTTTTTATGATTAGTTTCCAATTTTTATGATTAGTTTCTAAATTATACTATACATGACTATGTACTTAGATTTTTTTTTATGTCGTTATGGCTAGTTAATTTATGGATGGTTTTGTTAAAGTCAATTAAGTTAATATCTATTAGGTATAAGGTTGTATCTTTTACCATTTTATCTCCCTAAGTGTGGATATAAATACATATCGATATTTAAGGGAATAAAAGTCAATACAGGTTCACACATGTGTATAAAAGAAATTTATTTTATTTCTATTGTCAACTTTGGGCTTTGATGAGTCTTAATTTCTTTGTTTATGCCTACTAAGATTTTAATTATTGGATAAAAATTATGAGCTTTCTTCTAATTCCATAATGGATTGATCATATAGCAATCTTAGTCCTTATGTTGGTGTTCTGTAATCTCTTGTTTTGAAACAGATTGAGAATTTGTTAATTTCAAGCTACAATTTTTAGTATTACAAGCATATTCATTTTATCCTAAAATAATAATAATAATAATAGGGACAGATCAAACGTACCTTGAGCGGGAGCATTTCACATAAAATCAGGTGAAAGTCCAGAAACCGAGGTAAGTAACGTCACACCTGCAATGTAAGAAATTCTTTATTTCTGTGAATCTGTGAAATATATAGATATGGAATTTGTGGATATATGTACATATGCATCTGTTATTCAGTTTTGCATGAGACATGAACACATGGTGTATTTATATTGCCTGACGAGTATTGGTGAATAGGGTGTGGCGGGCCAGCGTCGAATTATGTGATATTGTTCCTTCGGGGACACTCTCTGGTTCCTTCGGGAACACTCTGGTTCCTTCGGGGACAATATGGTTCCTTTGGGAACACTCTGACGGCGATATGGGGTGGACCTCTGCTGTACACAGAGGGGATTCTCTGGAGCTCAAGACCTCCATATAGCTCATGATATGTTATATGTTCTCTGAGTGGCTCAGTATGCGATTCACGGTCTTGTCAGGGAATGCAATATACACAGGGATCCCAATCACATAATTATCTGTTCTTTGTCATGTGCACTCTGCATCTGCATACGTTACTTACTGAGTTTTATACTCACTCATTTTCTTACATTGCAGAGGATACTGATACTGTGTGAGTTAGAGGAGGAGCGCAGACTTTCTGACCACGGCTTGTGTATATGAGCATTTTGATGCTGTGGTTTTCTGACTGAAAATTTTGTATATGTTTTGAGTGTGTTTACATTATGTATATTTTTCTGAGAGGTCCACTATGTGAGTATGTATATACGTATACATTAGATTATGTATAATTATGAGTGGAGTTTTCTTTTTTCTTCCAGAAAGTTTTAAAAAGTTTTAATTTTCCACTATTCTATCAGTTCTAAGTCGAGTAGCGTCTCCCGATCTCACTAAATATTTATACTAATATTCCTACGTACGTGTGTGGGTTCAGGGGATGTCACAGTTGGTATCAGAGCTTATGTTTTAAAATGATTCTGAAGACCACTTATATACACAAGACAGGAAGGAAAGGAAGCCTTACTTCTCTGTAAGTGTTTGATATGAATTTTGATTCCTGTTATAATTTTTTTTTATTATTTTATATTATTTGCATTCATATTCTGGTGATGATTATTATTGGCTATAATTAGAGCTACGGATACTGGGTGTCAGGATATCAATATAGTAACTACTCGGGGTCAACATAATATCAATAGGAGTGCATCTTTTTCACAGAGTGTTAATCCGGTTGAACAGTTAGCTTCTTTAATACAGAATATATTAGAGCAGCGTATGAGATGAGAAAATCAACCTAACCCTCCACCACCACCACCTCAACAAAGGCAGAATGCTAGTGAAAGTGCTGGGGAAAGATTCAGAAATCTCCAGCCTCTAACCTTTGATGGCGGGGTTGATCTAATAGAAGCTGAGCAATGGATCAGGACCACTGAGCGGATGCTGACTTATGCCAAAGTTCCTGATGTAGATAAAGTCTCTTGTGCTAGTTTTATGCTGAGATATCATGCTGAGTACTGGTGGGATACCATGAGTACTATTCATGATGTCACTGCTATGACCTGGGAGAGGTTTTGAGAGTTGTTTTATGGGAAGTACTTTACAGACGCTATGAGAGCTAGCAGAAGGGTAGAGTTTGCCAACTTGAAACAGGATGAGATGTCTGTTGCGGAGTACATCCGCAAGTTTGATGAGTTATCACGATATGCACCTCACATGGTTGCCACTAATGAGCTTAAAGTCGACCAATTTATGCAAAGTTTGAGGAAGACTATTATTAGAGACTTGAAATCAGGTGGAATTCGAGGAGCACCATTTACTCAGATTGCAGACAGGGCATTAGATGTTGAGCAAGCAGAGAAATATGTTTTGGATGAGGAAAAGATTAGGAGAGAAAGACTGTCTAGAGAAATGCAAAGAGGTTTCAGACCTGGTTTTCAGGGAAATAGAGGAGGACAGACTTATGTTCAACGTNGTTACTTACTGAGTTTTATACTCACTCATTTTCTTACATTGCAGAGGATACTGATACTGTGTGAGTTAGAGGAGGAGCGCAGACTTTCTGACCACGGCTTGTGTATATGAGCATTTTGATGCTGTGGTTTTCTGACTGAAAATTTTGTATATGTTTTGAGTGTGTTTACATTATGTATATTTTTCTGAGAGGTCCACTATGTGAGTATGTATATACGTATACATTAGATTATGTATAATTATGAGTGGAGTTTTCTTTTTTCTTCCAGAAAGTTTTAAAAAGTTTTAATTTTCCACTATTCTATCAGTTCTAAGTCGAGTAGCGTCTCCCGATCTCACTAAATATTTATACTAATATTCCTACGTACGTGTGTGGGTTCAGGGGATGTCACAGTTGGTATCAGAGCTTATGTTTTAAAATGATTCTGAAGACCACTTATATACACAAGACAGGAAGGAAAGGAAGCCTTACTTCTCTGTAAGTGTTTGATATGAATTTTGATTCCTGTTATAATTTTTTTTTATTATTTTATATTATTTGCATTCATATTCTGGTGATGATTATTATTGGCTATAATTAGAGCTACGGATACTGGGTGTCAGGATATCAATATAGTAACTACTCGGGGTCAACATAATATCAATAGGAGTGCATCTTTTTCACAGAGTGTTAATCCGGTTGAACAGTTAGCTTCTTTAATACAGAATATATTAGAGCAGCGTATGAGATGAGAAAATCAACCTAACCCTCCACCACCACCACCTCAACAAAGGCAGAATGCTAGTGAAAGTGCTGGGGAAAGATTCAGAAATCTCCAGCCTCTAACCTTTGATGGCGGGGTTGATCTAATAGAAGCTGAGCAATGGATCAGGACCACTGAGCGGATGCTGACTTATGCCAAAGTTCCTGATGTAGATAAAGTCTCTTGTGCTAGTTTTATGCTGAGATATCATGCTGAGTACTGGTGGGATACCATGAGTACTATTCATGATGTCACTGCTATGACCTGGGAGAGGTTTTGAGAGTTGTTTTATGGGAAGTACTTTACAGACGCTATGAGAGCTAGCAGAAGGGTAGAGTTTGCCAACTTGAAACAGGATGAGATGTCTGTTGCGGAGTACATCCGCAAGTTTGATGAGTTATCACGATATGCACCTCACATGGTTGCCACTAATGAGCTTAAAGTCGACCAATTTATGCAAAGTTTGAGGAAGACTATTATTAGAGACTTGAAATCAGGTGGAATTCGAGGAGCACCATTTACTCAGATTGCAGACAGGGCATTAGATGTTGAGCAAGCAGAGAAATATGTTTTGGATGAGGAAAAGATTAGGAGAGAAAGACTGTCTAGAGAAATGCAAAGAGGTTTCAGACCTGGTTTTCAGGGAAATAGAGGAGGACAGACTTATGTTCAACGTCCTCAGGACATAAAAAGGAAGGGAGCTCCAACTCAACAGACCCGACTTGATCAGGGCAAGCATCCCAGGACTGACCAGTTGACTACCACGACTACTATACCACCTTGCCCATCATGTGGAAAGAATCTTTCTGGAGAGTATCGTAAAGGTGGAGGGTTATGCTACAAATGTGGTAAAAGTGGTCATTTTATTAAAAACTGCCCTAAAATAAAAAATGATCAGAAGAAACCTGGTAGAAGGCTGTATGATATGGCTGAGATAGATGTTGGAGACGAAATTCGGGCAGACCCATCTGTTATAACATGTGAGATATTTATTTTTGGCATCATAGCTCATGCATTAATATATTCAGGATTCACGCATTCACATGCATCATTAACATTTGTGAGGAGATTGGGTCGTCCTATAGATCAGATGAGTACTCCATTTGGTGCTACACTTCCCTCTGGAGAGATTATGTATTCAGACAAAATTTTGAGAGCTTGTCCTATTGTAGTAGATGACCGAGAATTATTTGCGGACTTGATTGTACTTGATATGAATGATTATGAGATTATTTTGGATATGGATTGGCTGTCAAAGTATTTTGCTAAGATTGACTGCAAGAAGAAAATGGTGATATTTCATCCTCCTAATGCTGACCAGTTTATACTTGTGGGTACTCAGAGCAAAGCAAAGTTTCCATTGATATCAGCTATGAAAGCTCAGAAATTATTAGAAAAAGATTGTGTAGGATATTTGGCCAGTATTGTTGATACATCGGTGGAGCAGAAATTGAGACCAGAAGATGTGTTGGTTGTGCAAGACTTTCTGGATATGTTTCAAGAGGAGTTGCCAGGTTTGCAAACTGTAAGAGAAATCGACTTTGCTATTGATTTGGTACCAGGTACTGCACCTATTTCTAAGATACCTTATAGGATGGCGCCAGCAGAGTTAAAGGAGTTAAAGACTCAGTTACAAGAATTACTAGACAAAGGATTTGTACGTCCTAGCTTTTCACCATGGGGTGCACCAGTTCTGTTTGTTAAAAAGAAAGATGGCACTATGCGATTGTGTATTGACTACAGAGAACTTAACAAAGTGACTATTAAAAACAAGTATCTCCTACCTCGCATCGATAATTTGTTTGATCAACTACAGGGTGCTTCAGTATTTTCAAAGATTGATTTGAGGTCCGATTACCATCAGTTGAGAGTTAGAGAAGAAGATATTCCGAAGACTGCCTTTAGAACTCGGTATGGTCATTATGAGTTTTTGGTGATGCCATTTGGTTGGACCAATGCTCCAGCAGCGTTTATGGACCTAATGAACAGGATATTTAAAAAATTCCTAGATAAGTTTGTTATTGTATTCATTGATGACATTTTAGTATACTCACGATCTGGGGAGGAGTATAAAGAACATTTGAGAATCACCCTTCAAATACTGAAAGAGAAAGAGTTAGATGCTAAATTCAAGAAATGCGAGTTCTGGTTTGAAAAAGTGACATTCCTTAGTCACGTTATTTCTTAGGATGGGATTTCTGTTGACCCAGCCAAGGTTGAGGCAGTTAATAATTGGTATAGACCTACCAATGTTACAGAGGTCAGAAGTTTTCTAGGTTTGGCTGGTTACTACAGAAGGTTTGTTGAAGGATTCTCCAAGATTGCTATGCCACTTACACAGTTGACCAAGAAGAGTAACAAGTATATATGGACTGATGAGTGTGAGAAGAGTTTTCAAGAATTGAAGTAGAGATTAATTTTAGCACTAGTCCTAACTATACCTTTAGGTACAGAGGGGTTTGTTATTTATAGTGATGCTTCGAAACAAGGTCTGGGATACGTCCTCATGCAAAATAGGAAGGTTATTGCTTATACTTTAAGACAGCTAAAGGATTATGAGGGCAATTATCCTACTCATGATATAGAACTGGCAGCAGTGGTATTTGCATTGAAGATTTAGCGACATTATCTGTATGGTATTCATTGTGAAATTTTTACTAATCGCAAAAGTTTAAAGTATTTGTTCACTCAGAAAGAACTGAACATGAGACAAAGACGTTAGCTAGAATTGGTAAAAGATTATAATTGTGACATCAGTTATCATCCAGGAAAAGCTAATGTTGTGGTAGATGCACTCAGAAGATAATCATCTAGTAGTTTGGCAGCTTTACATGAGTTAGAGAAACCCTTGCAAGAAGATTTATGCAGATCAGGTATCGAGCTAATTACTGAGAAATTATCTACTATGACTTTACAATCTACCTTATTAGACAGAATTAAACAAGGCCAGAAGGAAGATCATGAGTTAATTGGATACAAAGAATTAGTGGAGTCAGGGAAAAAGTCAGATTTTAGCATTTCTACTGAAGGAATGATCAGATTTCGGGGAAGACTTTGTGTACCAGATGACAGAACTATCAAGCAAAAAAAAATTCTAATAGAAGCACATAATACTCCATATTCAGTCCATCCAGGTACTACTAAAATGTACAATGATTTAAAGAGTCTTTACTGGTGGGCAGGAATGAAAAAGGATATTTTCAAGTTTGTGGAACATTGCTTAACATATCAGCAGATTAAAGCTGAGCACAAAAGACCAGCAGGAGAGCTGCAACCACTTCAATTACCTGAGTGAAAATGGGAGGAGATCGCTATGGATTTTGTAGTTAGATTACAAAAGACTGTATCTCGACAGAATGCAGTTTGGGTTATAGTTGACAGACACACTAAGGTAGCTTATTTTATTCTGATTTCTATGACCTACTCCATGGATAAACTTGCTGCATTATACATTAAGGAAATTGTTAGACTTCATGGAATTCCGGTCTCCATAATCTCAAATAGAGATGCCAGATTTACTTCAAAATTCTGGGAGAGCATACAATGAGCTTTGGGTACTAAATTAAAATTTAGTACTGCATTCCATCCTCAGACAGATGGCTAGGCTGAGAGAACTATTCAGATTTTAGAAGATATACTTAGAGCTTGTGTTATGGACTTCCAAGGGTCGTGGAATAACTACTTACCACTGACTGAGTTCTCCTACAATAATAGCTTTCAAACTACAATTGGTTTTGCACCTTATGAGATATTATATGGCAGAAAATGCAGATCTCCAGTTCACTGGGATGAGATTGGAGAACGACGTTATTTGGGTCCCGATATTGTTAGAGATACAGCTGTGGCAGTTGAGAAAATAAGAAAACGTATGATAGCAGCTTAAAGTAGACAGAAGTTTTACGCAGATATAGAATGTCGACCTTTACATTTTTCTGTTGGTGATAAAGTATTTCTCAAAGTGGTCCCTATGAAAGGTGTAATGAGATTTGGAAAGAAAGGAAAGTTGAGCCCGAGATTTATTGGTCCTTACGAAGTCCTCGAGAAAGTTGGGAGTATCGCCTATAGGCTTGCATTGCCCCCAGAGTTATCAAGTGTACACAATGTCTTCCATGTTTCAATGCTAAGAAAGTATGTTTCAGATCCATCCCATGTTCTTAGCCAAGAGCCACTTGAACTTGACCCAAAGTTAACCTATAAGGAACGTCCAGTTCAGATTTTAGATAGAAAGGAGAAAGAATTAAGAAACAAAAAGATTCCTTTAATGAAAGTCCTGTGGCGAAATCATTCTATAGAGGAAGCTACATGGGAACACGAAGAAGAAATGAGAAACCAACATCCAAAGTTATTCGGTAAGCAAATTTCGAGGACGAAATTTTTATTAGGAGGGGAGGATTGTGATATCTTGAATCCCCAAATGACACTCAATTCTTCACATAATTGGAAAGCCAATAATAACATGACTACATTTATTTTCATTTATATTCCTGCCATGTCTGCATACTCCTTTAAGTTTTGATTTTAAATTATTATGATTATTAATCTTTATTACGGTTTAAGATAATTTGCAATGAAATGCTCTTAAAATGCTCATTAGTACAAATTTAATGTGCATCAAATTACTTGTGGCATCCCCCGATCCCACACACGTACGTGAGGATATTCATAAAATTATTTAGTGAGATCGAGAGAAGCCACTCAACTTAGAACTGATAAAATAGGGGAAAATTAAAACTTTTTAAACATTCTTGGAGAAAAAGAAAAATTCTACTCATAATTATATATACTACAATACATACACATATACACCCTGTAAAAGTGGACCTCTTATATAATATACATAGTACATATTGTACACACACTCAAACAGATACAAAATTCTCAGTCAGAAAACCACAGCATCAAAATGCTCATATACACAGGCCGTGGTCAGAAAGTCAGCACTCCTCCTCTAACTCACATAG
Organism: Trema orientale; assembly: GCA_002914845.1. Classification (NCBI taxonomy): domain Eukaryota; kingdom Viridiplantae; phylum Streptophyta; class Magnoliopsida; order Rosales; family Cannabaceae; genus Trema; species Trema orientale. The sequence continues at coordinate 131,547 of JXTC01000579.1, read as the reverse complement.
CATCAGTACCCTCTGCAATGTAAGAATATTTGTGAGTATAAAACTCAATAAGTAATGTATGCAAATGCAGAGTGCACATGACAGAGAACAGATAATCATATGATTGGGATTCCTGTGTATATTGTATTGCTTGACAAGACCATGAATCACATACTGAGTCACTCAGAGAACATATAACATATCATGAGCTGTACGGAGGTCTCGAGCCCCAGAAAATCGCCTCTGCGTACAGCAGAGGTCCACCCTATACCGCCGTCAGAGTGTTCCCGAAGGAACCATATTGTCCCCGAAGGAACTAGAGTATCCCCAAAGGAACCAGAGAGTGTCCCCGAATGAACCATGTCACATATTTGGGCGCTGGCCCGCCACACCCCATTCACCAATACTCGTCAGGCAATATAAATACACCACTGTTCATGTCTCATGCTAAACTGAATAACAGATGCATTTGTACATATATTCACAAATTCCATATCCACATAGTTCACAGATTTACAGAAACAAAGATTTTCTTACATTGCAGGTGTGATGTTACTTACTTGATTCTGAGCTTTTAAGTGTTTCCCAATGAAATGCTCTTTCGTTCAAGGTACAATTGACGTGTCCCTAATATTTTTCGATGACATATTCTTTTGATCATTATACAATTGATGCTATATAAATTGGTAATTTGAATTTGGAATGAAAATATCTCAATCCCTTGTATAGAAGGAAAACCACAGAAATGGTTAACCATTACTAAAAATTTGTAAACATGTTTCACTTAAAGTAAGTTATATTGAAATAAACATGTTACAAATTGCATATATAGAATTAACTTGGACCTAGAAATAACGTAATTGATGTTTAATAATAAATATAATAGAGCACTGTCATATACAAATTTTTTTTTTACAAAACTCTCAAACTTATTCCCATAAACAATTTAAAACACATAAACACTTACAAAGTAGTAAACTGATACTTTTATAACATTAGGACTAGTGGTAACTAAGAATGATACAATTGTATATAATACTTGCTCCATCAAGATCCATAAAATGAGTCTATAAGCGTATATAGTTTTGACCAAAGTAACCGTACAAGTTTATTACTTAAAGCTAAACTAATTAATAAATTCACTTGCTGTAGTAGAGAATTTCCAAACAAAACAAATACAAACTTAAGTTAAAGGTAAAGGTTCCTATTTCCATAACTAACAATTTATTAAACGAAAACAAATTTGTGCATCAACTAAAAAAAATCTAAGAGATTAATACCTGAAACTATAACCTGAAAATAGATATACACAAACTTGAACACAATATGTCTATGTCTCTATAATTGTATACAAACTTAAATATTCTAAATCAAAAATCTATAATTAGCACCCATCACAACTTTCTAAAATCCCAATATAAAGTAAATAATAAATTAGGAAAGTTACCTTTCAAGTACATACCTGGCTATGTCTTGGTATCAACGTTATATCTCTCTCTCTAAATACATCCATAGATAAGTTTAAGAAGTAAGGAATGATAGGTTTATTTAATTGGGCTGAAACATTAGATAAAGCAACGAAGGAAAGTTTAAAGAGGTTCTTGTCAGTGGTGGAATAAGCTAGCTGATAAAATAGATACTAGAAATCTTGCCGACATGACTAAGTCGGTGTACTCTCTTTGCCACATAAAACATAGTTAAATATTATAAATATAAAATTACTAATAATAAAAGGAAGAAAATTATATCACATCAGTACTATATATATATATTTTTTAATAAAAACTCTTTATTCATGAGATTCAAACATACACAAGGATGCATTTCAAATTAACAACTTGAAACTTAGATACATATATATACACACCATATAAGCAACTTCTCAAATGTTACTTGGACAAAATAAAAGAGTTTTAGAATCAAATGTCACAACTCACATGATACGAAATTAATCAATTTACTTCTCTAATGCAATGAAATGTCAAATAATCACACAAAATGCAAGAATGGTCAAGTTAGTATTACACATCAAATTTGTACCAATGAGCTTATCTTGAGCATTTCACTGCAAAATTATTAAAAGAATAAAAGTTAACAAAAGAAAAAAATAATAATAATAATAATAAATATTAAAACATGTATTCAAAATTATATGCCCATAAATGCATTAATATATAAAAGAAAATATTATGCAATCACGGTATTATTGGCTTTTTAATTATGTGAGGAATTTGGGTGTCATTAGGAAATTCGAGATATTACAATCCTCCCCTCCTAATAAAAATTTCGTCCTCGAAATTTTCTTACCGAATAACTCTGGATGTTGGTTCCTCATTTCATCTTCTCGTTCCCATGTAGCCTCCTCTACAGAATAATTTCGCCACAGAACTTTCACTAGAGGGATCCTTTTGTTTCGCAATTCTTTCTCCTTTCTGTCTAAAATCTGAATCGGGCGTTCCTCATAGGTTAGTTTTGGATCTAATTCAAGCGGCTCCTGGCTAAGAACATGAGATGGGTCTGATATATACTTTCTTAACATAGAAACATGGAAGACATTATGCACACTTGATAACTCTGGGGGCAATGCAAGCCTATAGGCGACATTCCCAACTTTCTCAAGGATCTCATACGGACCTATGAATCGTGGACTTAACTTCCCTTTCTTTCCAAATCTCATGACACCTTTCATAGGGGCAACCTTGAGAAATACCTTGTCACCAACAGAAAAATGTAAAGGTCGACGTTCTGGATCTGCATAAAATTTCTGCCTACTTTGAGCTGCTATCATACGTTTTCTGATCTTCTCAACCGCCTCAGCTGTGTCTCTTACAATATCGGGACCCAAATAATGTCGCTCTCCACCAATTGTAGCTTGAAAGCTGTTATTATAGGAGAACTCAATCAGTGGTAGGTAATGGTTCCATGACCCCTGGAAATCCATAACACAAGCTCGAAGCATATCTTCCAAGATCTGAATAGTCCTCTCAGCCTGGCCATCTGTCTGAGGATGAAATGCAGTACTAAATTTCAATTTAGTTCCCAAAGCTCGCTGTACGCTTTCCCAAAACTTTGAGGTAAATCTGGCATCTCTATCTGAGACTATGGAAACTGGAATTCCATGAAGTCCAACAATTTCTTTAATGTACAATGCTGCAAGTTTATCCATGGAGTAGGTCATAGAAATTGGAATAAAATGAGCTACCTTAGTATGTATGTCAACTATAACCCAAACTGCATCCTGACGAGAAACTGTTTTTGGTAATCCAACTATAAAATCCATGGCGATCTTCTCCCATTTTCACTCAGGCAACTGTAGTGGTTGCAACTCTCCTGCTGGTCTCTTGTGCTCAGCCTTAATCTGCTGACATGTTAAGCAATGCTCCACAAACTTGAAAATATCTTTCTTCATTCTCAGTAAAGAATCTTCAAGTTATTGTACATTTTAGTGATACCTGGATGGACTGGATATGGAGTATTGTGCGCTTCTACTAGAATTTCTTCCTTGATATTTCTGTCATCTGGTACACAAAGTCTATCTTGAAATCTGATAACTCTTTCAGCAGAAATAGTGAAATCTGACTTTTTTCCTGACTCTACAAATTCTTTGTATCTAATTAACTCAGGATCTTCCTTCTGGCCTTGTTTAATTCTATCTAATAAGGTAGATTGTGAAGTCATAGCAGATAATCTATCGGTAATCAACTCAATGCCTGATCTGCATAAATCTTCCTGCAAAGGCTTCTCTAGTTCATGTAAAGCTGCCAGACTACCAGATGTTTTTCTGCTGAGTGCATCCGCCACAACATTGGCTTTTCCTGTATGATAACTGATGTCGCAATCATAGTCTTTTACCAATTCTAGCCAACGTCTTTGTCTCATGTTCAGTTCCTTCTGAGTGAACAAATATTTCAAACTTTTGTGATCAGTAAAAATTTCACAATGAACACCATACAGATAATGTCGTCAAATCTTCAATGCAAATACCACTGCTGCCAGTTCTATATCATGAGTAGGATAATTGCGCTCATAATCCTTTAGCTGTCTTGAAGCATAAACAATAACCTTCCCATTTTGCATGAGGACGCATCCCAGACCTTGTTTCGAAGTATCACTATAAATAATAAACCCCTCCGTACTTAAAGGTATAATCAGGACTAGTGCTGAAATTAGTCTCTGCTTCAACTCTTGAAAACACTTTTCACACTCATTAGTCCATATGAATTTGTTACTCTTCCTGGTCGATTATGTAAGTGGCCTGGCTATCTTAGAGAATCCTTCAATAAATCTTTTGTAGTAACCGGCCAAACCTAGAGAACTTCTGATATCTATCACATTAGTAGGACTAGACCAATTACTAACTGCGTCAACCTTAGTTGGGTCAACAGAAATTCCATTCTGAGAAACAACATGACCAAGGAATGATACTTTTTCTAGCCAGAATCCGCATTTCTTGAATTTAGCATATAACTCTTTCTCTTTCAAAATCTGAAGGGTGATTCTCAAATGTTCTCTATGCTCCTCTCTGGATCGTGAGTACACCAAAATGTCATCAATGAACACAATAACAAACTTATCTTGGAATTCCTTAAATATCCTGTTCATCAGGTCCATAAATGCTGCTGGAGCATTGGTCAGACCAAATGGCATCACCAAAAATTCATAATGGCCATACCAAGTTCTAAAGGTAGTCTTTGAAATATCTTTTTCTCTAACTCTCAACTGATGGTAACCGGACCTCAAATCAATCTTTGAAAATATTGAAGCACCATGTAGTTGATTAAACGGATCATCAACGCGAGGTAGAGGATACTTATTTTTAATAGTTACTTTGTTAAGTTATCTGTAGTCAATACACAATCACATACTACCATCTTTCTTTTTCACAAACAACACTGGTGCAACCCACGGTGAAAAGCTGGGTCGTACAAATCCTTTGTTTAGCAATTCCTGTAACTGTGTCTTTAACTCTTTCAATTCCACTGGAGCCATCCTATCGGGTGTCTTAGAAATAGGTGCAGTACCTGGTACCAAATCAATAGCAAAATTAATTTCTCTTATAGGTGGCAAACCTGGCAAATCCTCTTGAAACACATCCAAGAAATCTTGCACAATTAACACATCTTCTGGTCTTGACTTCTGCTCAACAGATGTATCAACAATGCTAGCTAAGTATCCTGTACAACCTTTTTCTAATAACTTCTGAGCTTTTATGGCTGAAACCAAAGGAAACTTTGTTTTACTCTGAGTACCCACAAGTATAAACTGGTCAGCATTAGGAGGATGAAATATCACCAATTTCTTCTTGCAGTCAATCTTAGCAAAATACTTTGACAGCTAATCCATACCAAAAATAATCTCATATTCATTCATATCAAGCACAATCAGATCTGCAAATAATTCTCTATCATTTACTATAATAGGACAAGCTCTCAAAATTTTTTCTGAATACATAACCTCTCCAGAGGGAAGTATGGCACCAAATGGAGTACTCATCTGATCTACAGGACGACCCAATCTCCTCACAAATATTAATGATGCATGTGAATGCGTGGATCCTGAATATATTAATGCATGAGCTATGATGCCAAAAATAAATATCTCACCTGTGATAACAGATGGGTCTGCCTGAGTCTCGTCTCCAACATCTGTCTCAGCCATAGCATACAGCCTTCCACCAGGTTTCTTCTGATCATTTTTCATTTCAGGGCAGTTCTTAATAAAATGACTACTTTTACCATATCTGTAGCATAACCCTGCACCCTTACGACACTCTCTAGAATGATTCTTTCTACATGATGGGCAAGGTGGTATCGTAGTAGTGATAATCCCCTGATCAGTCCTGGGGCGCTTACCCTGATCAGGTCGGATCTGCTGAGCTGGAGCTCCCTTCCTTTTTATGTCCTGAGGACGTTGAACATAAGTCTGTCCTCCTCTGTTTCCCTGAAAACCAGGTCTGAAACCCCTTTGCATCTCTCGGTCCTGTCTTTCTCTCCTAATCTTTTCTTCATCCAAAACATCTTTTTCTGCTTGCTCAGCATCTAATGCCCTGTCTGCTATCTGAGCAAATGGTATACCTCAAATTCCACCTGATTTTAAATCCCTGACAATAGTCTTCCTCAGGCCTTGCATAAACTAATCTACCTTGAGCTCATTGGTGGTAACCATATAAGGAGCATATCGTGATAACTCGTCAAACTTGCGGACGTATTCCGCAATAGACATCTCCTCTTGTTTGAAATTTACAAACTCTACCCTCCTGCTAGCTCTCATAGCGTCTGTAAAGTACTTTCCATAGAATAATTCTCTAAACCGCCCCTCCCAAGTCATAGTAGTGACGTCATGAATAGTACTCATAGTGTCCTACCAATATTCAGCATGATGTCTCAATATGAAACTAGCACATGGGACTTTATCTGCATCCGGAACTTTGGCGTAAGCCAGCATACGCTCGGTGGTCCTAATCCATTGTTCTGCCTGAATCGGATCAACCCCGCCATCAAAGGTTGGAGGCTGGAGCTTCCTGAATCTCTCTCCAGCACTCTCACTGGTATCCTGTCTCTGCTGAGGTTGTTGTAGTGGAGGATTAGGTTGATGTTCTTGTCTCATACGTTGCTCCAAAATATTTTGTATCAAAGAAGCCAACTGTTCCACTGGATTAACACTCTGTGAAGAAGATGCACCCCTGTCGATATTATCTTGACCCCGAGTAGTCACCATACTGATATCCCGACACCCAGTATCCATAGCTCTAATTATAGCCAATAATATTCATTACCATAATATGAATGCACATAAAAAAAATTTATAATACATATTAAAATGCATATCAAACACTTACAGGGGAGTGAGGCTTCCTTTCCCTCCAGATGTGTGTATATAAGTGGTCTTCAGAATCATTTTAAAACATAAGCTCTGATACCAACTGTGGCATCCCCCGATCCCGCACACGTACGTGAAGATATTCGTAAAATTATTTAGTGAGACCGGGAGAAGCCATTCAACTTAGAACTGATAAAATAGAGGAAAATTAAAACTTTTTAAACATCCTGGGAGAAAAAGGGAAATTCCACTCATAATTATATATACTCCAATACATACACATATACACCCTGTAAAAGTAGACCTCTTATATAATATACATAGTACATATTGTACACACACTCAAACAGATACAAAATTCTCAGTCAGAAAACCACAGCGTCAAAATACTCATATACACAGGCCGCGGTCAGAAAGTCAGCACTCTTCCTCTAACTCACATAGCATCAGTACCCTCTGCAATGTAAGAATATTTATGAGTATAAAACTCAATAAGTAACGTATGCAAATGCAGAGTGCACATGACAGAGAACAGATAATCATATGATTGGGATCCCTGTATATATTGTATTGCCTGACAAGACCGTGAATCACATACTGAGCCACTCAGAGAACATATAGCATATCATGAGCTGTATGGAGGTCTCGAGCCCCAGAAAATCCCCTCTGTGTACAGCAGAGGTCCACCCCATACCGCCGTCAGAGTGTTCCCGAAGGAACCATATTGTCCACGAAGGAACCAGAGTGTCCCCGAAGGAACCAGAGAGTGTCCCCGAAGGAACCATGTCACATATTTGGGCGCAGGCCCGCCACACCCCATTCACCAATACTCGTCCGGCAATATAAATACACTACGTGTTCATGTCTCATGCAAAACTGAATAACAGATGCATGTGTACATATATTCACAAATTCCATATTCACATAGTTCACAGATTTATAGAAACAAAGCTTTTCTTACATTGCGGGTGTGATGTTACTTACTTGATTCTGAGCTTTTAAGCGTTTCCCAGTGAAATGCTCTTTCGTTCAAGGTACAATTGACGTGTCCCTAATATTTTTTGATGACATATTCTTTTGATCATTATACAATTGATGCTATATAAATTGGTAATTTGAATTTGGAATGAAAATATCTCAATCCCTTGTATAGAAGGA
>JXTC01000579.1:95792-119236 GCA_002914845.1 Trema orientale | reverse complement strand
TTATCCAAGATAATTGAGCAATATAATATTAATGTTATCTTTCTCTTAGATTTCTTGTGAATTTAATTGTAGCTGCTAACATGTTCTTTTGCCTATACATTAGTCATTCCCATTTAATTGTAGCTGCTAACATGTTCTTGTTGTGTAATTATTCATAAGAATAGTCTCAAAGATCTCATAGAGGATGGAGTCATTCGCATGCATATATCAATTGAACGACTACAAGATGTATGATACCGATTGTTAATATTGTTAATGTATTCTATTATGTAATTGTGAGTATGCATGGTCCTTGTTATTATTTCCAATACTTCCCAATACGTTCATATTTAAAAGTCGTTGGATAAATTTTTGTTAAAAGTTTAATTTTAAAAATTATATCCAATTGGTAATTTTTTAATGTATTTCCAACATCTAATGGATCCAATTAATTCAGGATCAAATAGATCATTGCCTAATTCGTAATTATCCTTAACTTTAATTGAGCTTGTTACCGTTAATTTTGGATCACTCCAATAAATGTCTCTGTACTCTGGACTTTTTTTTTTTTTTGGTGTTGTCGTAATTGTGACCTTTTTTTTATTTATAAACAACGTTATAAATATTTTCATTTCAGTAAATCTAAATATTGTATACCACAATCCTAACTGGTCTTTATTTATCCACATGCTTGAAAAAATAACAAACGAGTATACATTTTCCTACTGAGTTGTGCATTTCATAAATGAATAATGTTCCCAGCTGCACGTATATACGAGTATTCCCAAGATGCTGGGGTTTGATAAGCTAGATCCTTTATGACTATTTAACATATCAAAGAGGGTAATATATGTACATGAGTACATTAATCACTCAGGACTAGGTATTGACAAATACCTATGTTTTAATAGTACTCTTTACAAAATAGTTTTTTTTTGTATGGTCGAGTACGATGTTCAACATGATTAGATATGGAGCTGAGTGTAAGCATTGTTGAGAAATTAAGACTACTTTGTAAATAAATTAAAAACATCGACTTTTTTACTGAAGTGTTTTCCAAAGTAGGCTCTTTTGCCAAACCTGCCAAAAAAAGGTGGGTAGGTATTCTTAAACAATTTGGGGTCTGATAGCAAAATGACTGAATTTTGGGCTCAATTTCAGTAAATGTCTGTTTTTCAAATGTTATAGCAAAATGTCCAGTATATATGTTTACATACCAAGTATAAAACATTATATACTAAGTATAAAACTTATATATATATATATGCATACTCAATACATTAACAGGAATTGGTAGGTATACTTATCTACTGAGTGTAAAAATATATTGGACATTTAGCTATAAAATTTAAAAAACGGACATGCATCTACTTTATCAAATTTGAAACATAGTTCATTCACCAAAATTTCTCAACAGTTTCCTTATAAATAGATTTAGATTTTCTTTCTAAATTATATAACTAACATAGACTAATTAATACATATTATATGCCATGCATAATTAAAAATTACTTGACACACATAATCAAAATATTTTCATTATTTTCTTGGCATAGTTCATGTCATTAATTATAAATAATCTTGTCCACATATACATTATATATATTATATATATTTTTTTAGAGCTTCTCCACATGTACTCAAGTATAATATACAATGGATAAGTTTATTTTTCAAACACGTGAAGCAAAGCTGAAATTATGTAAGGAAAAAAAAATACCAGAAAGGAATAGTAGTAAACAAAACCCGCCACAAGAAATTAAGTTATTAAATTTTTTTTTTGTGTAATTTAACATAAAAGGATGGAAATTGAGGATTTGTTACAAACACTTTTTATATAGGTTAGGTTATAGATAGACATATGTGGAATGTATTAATCGATTAATATACAGAATATATATCATGAATATAAAATATCACTTGCGACAACTGCACTCTAACATATTTTCATTATATCTTAGCATAGCTTATTTCATTAATTTGTGTAGTTAGTAATAACTTATAGATCTTGACCTCATTCTAAGTCATATATGTATATATATGGTTATTTCGCGATTCCTTAATGAAAAGAGGAGTTGGTAAATGGAGCTAACGGGCAAGGACTGGGTAGAAGAGGATTTGGTATCAAACAGTTCCCAAATAAATATTAGCTAAAAGTAATGATAAGTTAATGAATGAACAGTAAAAAAATTAAGTTGACAAATGTATGACTAGTAACTTGGTTTGGGAGTTTTATTATTATATGTTATACACTAGGTGGAGTGCACGTGCTCATAAGATGTTAATGTGGAGTACTTATCGGTGACTATGTGTTGCAACTAATCTGCTAATTTTTTAAAAAAACAAACAAATAAATAAATAAATCTGCTAGCTGACAAAATATTGGAGGTACTATTATCAAAAAAGAAAAAAAATTATTGGACGACACAAGGACAGCCAACGGCTCTTTTACCTATGGTATAGATAGTTTTTTCTTTCCTCTTTTTTTTTTTTCAAAAAAAGAGTTTTTTCTTGAGTTAGCTATGTCAATAGATCTGAATTGAATTATACTTATTATATCATTTTAATTCTTAAACTTTCAGCGTAAAAAATAATGGTCCCAAAATTATACAATTGTTACATTGATGACTCATTTGTCACAAATTGTTAGTTTTTTAACAAATAGTAGTCGTAAACAAAGCGCATAATTTGGTATTATTTATTTCTAAGAGACAGAATCTCATTGTCAGCTATAGTAACTAAACTGTATGCTTTGCACATGATTTATGATCATTTCTATTAAAAATTTAACAGTTTGTAAAAACAATTTAGAGACTCATTCATGACCATTGTTACTAACTTTTTGCTTTATAATGATTTCTTTCTCTTAAAATTTTAACAATTTGTGATAAAAGGGTCATTGTTACAATATATAATTATATAATTCATTGGTTATTACTATGTAAGCTGAAAATTTAGGGATCAAAATTGTACACTAGGTATAATTTAGAGGTTATTAACATCATTATCTCTTTTTTCTTTTTACCTTTCTATTTGAGATACATTTTTTATATACATTATAGACTATTAACTAATACCTCGCCTTTGCCAAAGAATAGCAAAGTCGTCGCCGAAAGTGTTGTCTTGACAAAGATGTGTTGGGGTCTATTCACAGATGCCGCTTAGGCTATGTCTAGTACGGCGAAACGAAACTAGGAGGGAAGGAAAACTTAGAAATGAGAGAAGATATATAAGATGGAAAAGAAAATATTTTTGCTCTATAGTTATTTGGTATATAGGGTGGGAAAAAAACTATTTTATTTTATAATAACTATTTTACCCTCTTTATTAAAATCTTAAATTAGTGTATAAGATTATTTTAGTAAGAGATAATATTACTTTTATACATTGTATTTTGGCACTTCGTTCAAATTGTACTTTGTGTTTTGGTTATTATTAACATTCATCTTTAGCTTTAAAATCTGTTATAAATTTATACCCTAATACCAATTTAGAGCAGTTAATTTACCAATATGTTGTTTAAAAAATAGAAAATAAACTCTATAAAAACTGATCCGATAGTAAGTTTATTAAATCATCTTAGTAAATTAACTGCTCTAAATTAGTTTCCGGGTATAAAATTGTAATAAATATTAAATCTAAGGATCAAAATTGATAATAACCAAAACACAAGATACAAACTGAAAAAATTGTCAAAATACAATATATAAAGTGATATTATCCCTTTTAGTAAATTCATTTTTACACATTAGTTTATAACTTTTCCTTCCTCTTTTCTCTCCATTTTGGAGCAAAACTATTTGTGTCTCTACCATTTTTTTCCTCCTATTTTCTCTCTCATTTTCTCTTCCCTTCTCTTTCCCCTCGTACCATACAACCTAATTTTTTAGCTCCCCCCCACTTTTCTATAATACATTTTCTTTCCTCTCTCTTTTCCTTCCTACGAAGTATAGCCTAAGTGTGTTTGATAAGAGGGTGAAATGAAATGAAGGGAAAGGAAAGTGGACTAATGGATGAATTTGGAGTACATCGATTATCTAATAAGAAGGATTTTAGGAGAGAAGTGAATGACCAAAAGATATGAAATCCTATATTTAACAAAATTTAAACCCCCTATGAATTGGAAAGATTGTAGGAGAGAATTTTACAGTCAAGTAGTTGTTAGCCAACGATTGATTACCCAAGAGAGGGGGTGAATTAGGTTTTAAAATTTTTTAAGAAACTTTTCAACTATGTAAAACTATAGACCACTATATTGAAACGTTTAAGCAAAATAAAAAATAATACGAAATATATAACAATAATGTAAGTCAATTAAGCACAATATATATCAAATACACAATCAAATAGTTGCATTAAAGTAAAGAGTGTAGGGATAGAGAAAATACAAACTCAGTTTTTACGAGGTTCGACAAACACGACGGTTTACCTACATCCCCGGCCCTCGGTAACTTGCTTTGAGAATTCCACTATCGGATTAAGATTATTGACTTGACCGACCTTTTTACAAACGGAGTGAATTCTTCTTAGGCACACCTCTAGCCTTTACAATAGTCTTGACTCCGGCTCTATCGCACCTAACCTCGGATTGTTTAGACTTCGGTGACAACCTCACCTATACATAGGTTGTTTAGACTCCGATGGTAACCTCACCTATGCACGGGTTATTTATGACTCTGGTGCCAATTTCACCTCACACTCAAATAGTTTTACAATACAAGAGTGAACACACTCAAGAACTCTTCTCTTAAAAGTAATGAATACAATTTTGGCTTAGGAGATTTGAGAACAATGCAACATAAATGCTCTAAGATTGGCTCAATATGATTTGAAAGCTAAAGTTGAGTAAAAGAGAGCTTTTGCACTTAGAAACTGATTGGGTATCAATGTAGGTTCATACTCTCTTCATCTAAGTCATCAAACTTAGCTCTATTTAAAGCTATATTCAAAAACTAACCGTTTTCGACCGTTACTGGTTATCTACCAGAAAAGTGTTCTACCATTTTTACTAGCCGTTGGAGTCTGATACTGACGTTTAGCTCCCACAGTCAAATAGTCGTGCTGTAGTATGGTCGACCATTTTGGGACCAGAAACCACTAATTGGTTTCCTTGGTTCCTTTTTGGTCGATATTTTAAATCCTATTATTTTTCAAATATTTTTATCACTAAAAATGGCTTTTTGAGGAAATTTTGGCTAGATTAAAAAATGATATTGATTTTCAAACTACTAAAATAAAATAACCATTTTAACCTTAAGATAGTTTGAAAATTCTTTTGAAAGTATTTGAAAATTCTTTTGAAAGTATGAAAATTCTTTTGAAAATATGAGCCAATGCAAAGAGAATCTATGTACAATAAACTAAATTAAATACAAGACTAAATATGAAATATACCCTATCTAGACACGGTCTTGTATATTGATTGTCCATCTTCAAGCTTGATTCTAATAGGTCCATATGTATCCATCTTCAAGCTTGATTCCTTGATTAACTTGAGCTAGTACTTTTAAAGTCATTTCACTACACACTCAAGTTAAATCATTAGTACTAAATCAAATGTTTGTTATCTTCAAAATAAGAGTGAGTAAGATTGAAACCTTAATTTCTCAACAATCTCTCCCTTATTGATGATGACAAACATTGATTTATGAGATAAAAGAAAATATGCAATAAGGATATGAAAATATGAAATTTGACAAGTTTACCTTAATTCTTACCATATTTTAAGCTCTATCTCAAAATATGCTTGAGAAAGTAAAAGAGATTTGCTCTCCCTTTTTAACTTAATTAAGCAATATAAACATATTATGAGAAAATTAAAAAAATATGCTAAACAAAGTTCTCTTCCTTAAAATATACACACTCATAAATGAATCTTTTTTTTTTTCATATTCATAGATCAACACTCTTCTCCTCCTTTTGACATCATTAAAAAGATAGAAAGAATTTTCAAACTAGATGTCTTATAACACATCAATTCAAAAACAATGTTCTCTTCCATAGGATAGAAGAAATTTTCAAAAAGATCTAGCATTCTTATATTTTAAAAAAATCTATCCCTTTGAAATTAAATTCTCTCCACATAAGTTTATTATATTTCTCTTCCCCTTTAAAATCATGAAAAAAGTATATGGGAAGAGCAATACTCAAACAATTTTCTCTCCATGTAAAAAATAACATGACAAGTTATGTAATTAGGAGATATGAAGGAATCAAGAATTGAACAACCTTCAAAATAAGAATAACAATATCAAACAAAAGATTGAACAACAATATAATGATACAGTGAAAACAAGAGCATTCTTTTCATTTTTTTTGGGCAAAAAATCATCTATTGATAATAAGTATGAAACTTATAGCATATTCAAAACAGAGAAGTTGCACAAGATTATGAAAGCTCTAGCACAAAGTAAAAATAATTTTATTGATCATTGTGAAAGCTCTAGCATAATTTTCACTTATTGAAAGTATATTTCTCCAAGTACAATTACCACAAAGCATAGGAGAAATTTAAATCATTAAAGTGCAATAGTGAACTAATTTTTTGTTCTTCATTTTCATCAAACTATAGAGAGCATATCATAATTCATGAAAAAATGATAATGACGAATTTAGCATAAGCAAATCATAAATATGCTCCCCTTAATATATGAATCATGATCAAAATGTTAATAACCAAAGTAAGAAAAGATCAATCATATATGAGAAATATCAATTATAGATACCAATCATTTATGGATACCAATTATTTTTTAAAAAAATTACCAATTATATTTGAAGAAATAGTAAATTTACCAATTAAATCAAAGCACTTTCTTCTCCTCCTTTTGATATCATCAAAAAGTTGCATAAACATAAACGATAAGATTGTTACCAATTAACAAATGCAACGTAAAAATATGAGTAAGTAACCAATAACAAGTATCCAATCCAAATATGACATTATCCAAGGTTAAACAGCCAATAGATGTTCGGAAAAGATAAAGTATAACAAAGCAAGTCTTGAAAGCTAATAAGAGCCTTATATGTTATATTTATAAAAAATTTATTGTCATAAATGCCATGGGAATGAAGAATCATACATAAATATTCAAAATGATAAGGTTACCAAATATAAATATTGAATTCAAACAATAAGTCATTTTAGTTCTAAAATCAACTTGCATACATCTATCTATATATTTGCATAAAATATATCCCCAATAGAAATAGAATTATTCAATTAATGCATTCGGGATTTATCATAAATAACTATCAAGGATTTACGCAAAAAATAAAAGTTTAAGTAATATGCATTGTGCAAGCAATTTGAATCATATATGAGAAATTTATATATCAATCAAATTCAGACTTATAAATAATTCAAATAAAATCATCCATACCATCCTTCCAAAAGGCTCTTCTTCTTCTTTGTGTTGAGGTTAGACTTAATCATCATCCTTGATTTATCTTTAAGCTCTAATCATTCAAGCTTAATACTATACCTACAACAACATCATCTATGCTTTTCTCCTTGGAAGAGTCATTAGTTTCATTAAATATCACATGCATAGATTCATCTACTACTTAGTTCTTTTATTGAAAAACTTTCTTTATGTATTACTAGTAGTAGAGTAACTAGGAAAAGTTCCAATATTAGATTTTGAATCAATATTTTTAAGTTATCTTTGGTGTTTAAAAAAAACATAAATTATTTTTATCCAAAGACTCTAAAATAACCAATATTAAGTTTTTAATTATTTCAAAACTCATAATGGTATTTTATTCAAAATAGGTTTAATCAATACCCGATTTAAAACATAACAAATAGTGTTGATAACTTTACATACAAGTATTTTAGTAAAACATTTGCATTCGACATAGTCATTTCGAAATCAATAAAGAAAGTCATGTAAATTTTTTTTTTTTTAAAAAAAACAAATAATCAAGTACCTCAAGAGCATGAAAAATTGATTTACTTTCCAAAATAACATGCTTTACAAATCTTCTAATTTTCAAAAATTAGACTAGGTACACACTCCCGTGCAAGTTCACACGGTCACAAATAATATAGATTTAAGAGTTAGAGTGTCGAACTCACGAGGATAATTACTAAGTCTAAGCTAAGTATTAAAATTATCTCAATTCTAACTTTATCCAAACAACTAAAATATAAGATTTTGAAGAAATAAAACAAAGTAACTAAACTAGCATGCAAAATAAATGAAAGAAAATGAGAAAAATGTCTAGGTTTATTAATTCCCTAACCATCCTTTAAACACACAATCTCTCAATTTCTCTCTTATATTAATTAATCCACTAGAATTGGCAACCAAAAATTTGAACGTATTCACAAACTCCTTTCCAAGACATAAGTGAAAATACCTAGACAAGCTAATATGTTATTCCTAACATAAATTAACTAGATTCATTAAGTTTAGTAATCCTCAAATTAAGGTTGCACAAGTCACATAGGTATATTCCTATCCTATATAAACTCTCCCCACATTAGGTGATCTTATGTTGTTTTACCTAAGTCCAAATTTCTAGTCCCCTTTCGAAGTTCATAGAAATTTCACTCAACAATCTATTTAGTGATCAATTAAATGGAAGCAATAAGTATAAGGTAAAACAAATAACTCAGCAATGGATTCCATTAATGAAAGAAGAGAAATAAACAAACAAAATATACTAGGGTGGTTCACATAGTAAAACTAGACAAAAAGGAATTTAGTGTTAGCTATTGTTAGCCCAAGATTGACAACCCAAGGGGGGTGAATTGGGTTTTAAAACTTTTTATAAATTTTTCAATTATTTAAAACCCTAGATCACTATTTTGAAACTTTAAGGCTAAATTAACAATAATGCCAAGTATATAACAATAATAGCAAGTCAATTAAGCACAATAAATATTAAACACACAATCAAATAGTTTGCATTAAAGTAAAGAGTGTAGGGATAGAGAAAAAGCAAACTCAGTTTTTACGAGATTTGACAAATACGACGGTTTGTCTACATCCCTGACCCTCGGCAACTTGCTTCCAGCTTCCACTATTCGGATCAAGATTGTGGGCTTGACCGACTCTTGTACACAACGAGTAAATTCTCCTTAGGCACACTCACACCTTTACAATAGTCTTGAATCCGGCTCTATCACGCTTTACCTTGGATTGTTTTGACTCTGGTGCCAATCCTCACCTACACGGATTATTTAGACAATGGTGCCAATCTCAACAACTCACGAGTTATTTAGACTCCGGTGACAACCTCACCTACACTCAGGCTATTTAGATTCCGGTGGCAACCTCACCTAAATCGGATAATTTTGACTCCAGTGACAACCTCACCTCACAAATACAATTTGATTTTTGTTTGATGGAACACTAAACTAAAATCTCTCTCAAATGAAAATATTTGATACAATGTAAGCTTAGAGAGAATAGATGTAAACACAAGATATAATCTAGTTTGGCTCAATTGATTTTTGTGAAAAAGTGGATTTGAAAGTTTGGTTCACAAAAATTGATTTGAACACTTTGAAAGTATGATATAAAGCTATGTGAGAACGTTCAAAAGTTGTTTCAAGTGTTAGAAAAGCATCTATTTATAGACTTGAAAGAAAACCAACCGTTTATAACTGTTTGACTGACATTCTGTCACTTTCGGTAGACCGAAAGTGTGTTTTCGGTCGAGCAAAAAGACTATCCGTTGGTAGTATAGTTCTAACGGTCGACTCTGAAAATTGCTGAAAAATATACAGGAGGAATCGGTAGACCGAAAATGGCTTTTAGGTAGACCAATTCTATCCGAGAGTAAACTTTGAATTTTATTTCAAGTCTTTTTCAATTATTTTCAAAATGTAACTTCATAAATTGATTTTTTATATAATATGGAAACTATAGAAATTTAAAAATCAATTTAAAAACTTGTCTAAAATAAATTTCTTATTTTAATTTGAGATAAACAAGTTTTACAGTTTTGGTTTGAAAATTTCCAATTTTATGAAAAATTTGAGCTATTAAAATCATATTATGTGTAAACAAGTATTCAAATATAAGAACTAAGTATTTAACCTTTCTTGATCTAAGTCTTGTATTCTTTATCTTTATCTTCAAGCTCTTTTCTATCCATCTTCAAGCTTGGTTCTAATAAGTCCAATATGCATCTATCTTCAAGCTTGATTCCTTGATTAACTTGAGTTAGAACTTTTAAAACTATTTCACTACAAACTTAAGTAAAATTATTTGTACTAAATCAAATATTTGTTATCTTCAAAATAAGAGTGAGTAAGATTGAAACCTCAATTTTCCAACATTTAGTTCATAATATAAATTGAGAACAATAACAATATAATCCAATGAATTCAAAAAATACAAAATCAAAGAGAGAAAAGTTAAAGAATTCTCCCTTAGAAATGCTTGGAAGTGTTTATGGAGGTTGTCAAGCTCCTCCTCCAAGCTTGGCTCTTGCTGCTCGTGTTTACTGGAATAAATTTTCGGAAAATATTTTCTCAAAATCATTTTCAAGAATACCATAGTTTTGTAAATCAAGAAACGCAACAGAATTAGTCGTTTAAATTTTTTTTTTTACAAAATATTTCGGTTCGTGATCTAACATAAATTAACTCTTGATCTAGAAAAGAACAATACTCAGATTCGCTCCACAACCTTCTCGTCTTCCCGTCTATTCTCGAAAGTCGTTTGATTGATCCGGTGGGTGGTCACCTTCTTGATTCCCAACAAAGAGATCCGCAGATGAATAAGAAGACAATCTCCTCAAACTAATTTCTCTGGGATGACCGAAAACACCAAGGATGGAATCCCTAGGGTTGGCCGATTTTCTGCTCTCCCTCTCTCTCTGCTATTCGTGTGACACTCTCTTCTCAAGAGGGTGTTTCACGTGTAGTTGATGTTATGCAGTTAGAGAACTTTTCTCTTAACTATATAGAGAGATTAGTAAACCTTAATTGGCTTATTGGGCTTGTTGGGCTCAACTGATCACCAAATTACTATTGGGCTTTAATTTGAGCTACACAAGGGACCAGATGGATCCATAAAGCCCAAGCTCCAATAGACCATATACCCACTATTATAATTAACTCTTAATTATGATTGGGCTTTGTCCATTAATATTGGGGCACACCACTATAAGCCCAATATTGAACTCTTGGACTAAATGTCATTTATTTTTTGTTAAATTTATTAACAATTAATTAGCTTGATCCATTTAGCATATACTATACTTGTAGACATACCCCCTATGCAATGTCGTACTAGTAGGGTGAAATTATCGTATTACCCCTCTAGTACATATTTACCTTTGAGTTACTATTTTTCATCTAATGGATAATAATTGACTACGGTATTTGTATCTGCTTATACCAACACAGTCAAATTCACATAGTGAATACTGGGGCCCTGGTTTATATTATCTAAGTACTTGAAAAAAACTCAAAGTGACATTATATGCATGGTGTCTATTATGAAAAACGTTCTACATATTTCATATACCTTATCTTCCAAGATACCGGAGTTCGAACCATAAATCAGAACTAGTCCTTTAGTAACTCAAAAAGACAAAATACATGAAAGGAAGTTCGTTAATCACTAGGATTAAGGTCTTCCACAATAGTGCTATATTAGTGAAATTATAAATTTGAGTTACGGCACTTAACCTCAAATTCTAATTCACTAGGTCCTGTTCGATACTGTTATAATATTCTTATAACACATTAGTGTTTCTATCCGAAGACTCACTTCGATAATTGGAGATTTCATTAATTAAATAGACAACACTACATTCTGTGGTATAGTAAAGTATTCCATCTTCAATATGCAGAATGTGAAGAATTTAATTTAGAAATAATAAAAAAAAGAATATAATGTCTCTCATATATGAACTCATCATACGAATAATTCTTTATTACTCATTACATGTATTGGAATCTTTTAGATGTTTGCGTAAGATAAACATACACATCATATGTATATTAATGGGACATAAATGAAATAGAAATTCATAACATAGAATTTATTAATAACAAATAGATAATAAATAATCTAATAAATATTGTTTATAATGTCAAAATAATAAACTGCTTTATAGGACATTATTCCAACAATCTCCCACTTGGCCTTTAAAGCAGATGTGACATATCACGTAGTCCCATTCCTTCTAGGTGGTCCTCAATACTTTGGTAGCCAAAGATTTGGTAAAAGGATCAGCAAAGTTCTCTACAGAGGCTATCTTACTCACTATCACATCTCCTAGCCATCTCAAAAGATTGCTTCCACTTATCATATAAATTTCTTTCATCGTTGGTGGGTTCCTCGGTCGGCTGAGCAGGAAACGAAAATAAAATATAAACAGGACCTAGTGAATTAAAATTTGAGGTTAAGTGCCGTAACTCAAATTTCTAATTTTACTAATATAGCACTATTGTGGAAGACCTTAATCCTAGTGATTAACGAACTTACTTTCATGTGTTTTGTCCTTTTGAGTTACTAAAGGACTAGTTCCGATTTATGGTTCGAACTCTGGTATCTTGGAAGATAAAGTATATGAAATGTGTAGAACATTTTTCATAATAGACACCATGCATATGATGTCACTTTGAGTTTTTTCAAGTACTTGGATAATATAAACCAGGGCATCAGTATTCACTATGTGAATTTGACTGTGTTGGTATAAACAGATACAAACACCGTAGTCAATTATTATCCATTAGATGAAAAATAATAACTCAAAGGTAAATACGGTAATTTCACCCTGCTAGTACGACATTGCATAGGGGGTATGTCTACAGGTATAGTATATGCTAAATTGATCAAGCTAATTAATTGTTAATAAGCTTCACAGAAAATAAATGACATTTAGTCCAAGAGTTCAATATTGGGCCTATAGTGGTGTGCCCCAATATTAATGGACAAGGCCCAATCATAATTAAGAGTTAATTATGATAGTGGGTATATGGTCCATTGGAGCTTGGGCTTTATGGATCCATCTGTTCCCCTGTCTAACTCAAATTAAAGCCCAATAGTAATTTGATGATCAGTTGAGCCCAACAAGCCTAATAAGCCCATTAGGGTTTACTAATCTCTCTATACAGTTAAGAGAAAAGTTCTCTGACTGCATAACATCAACTACACGTAAAACACTCCATTGAGAAGAGAGTGTCACACGCATAGCAGAGAGAGAGGGAGAGCAGAAAATCAGCCAACCCTAGGGATTCCATCCTTGGTATTTTCGGCCATCCCGGAGAAATCAGTTCGAGGATATTGTCTTCTTGCTCATGTGTGGATCTCTTTGTTGGGAATTCAGAAGGTAACCACCCACCAGATCAATCAAACAGCTTTCGAGAATAGACGGGAAGACGAGAAGGTTGTGGAGCGAATCTAGGTATTGTTCTTGTCCAGATCAAGAGTTAATTTATGTTAGATCACGATCCGAAATGTTTTGTAAAATGAAAAATTTTAAACAACCAATTCCGCTGTATTTTTTGATTTTACAAAACTATGGTGTTCTTGAAAATGATTTTGAGAAAATATTTTCCGGAAATTTATTCAAGTAAACACCAGCATCTTGAATAATTCATATTGGCAAGTAAGAATGTTGATTTTCGTTCCTTTCATAGAATTTGTGTCTTGGTATGACACTTCAAGCATATTCCACATTTTATGAGCATTTGTGGCTTTTTTAATATTATTGAATATTTCTCTGTCCATACCACAAATCAAAATATGCATTGCTCTACCATTCTTTGAAAAAATAATTTTATCATTTGCATCATATTCATCAATTTCTTTATCAACAAACGTATCACCAATCTTTTTCTTAAAAACGAGTGGACCTTTAGTAACAATATGCCATAAATCAAAATATAAAGATTGTAGATATGTGAGCATCCTATTTTTCTAATAATTAAAATTGGTTCCATTAAAAAATGGTGGTCTAGTAGTTGAATACCCCTCATATGAAAAGTTTTCAAAATTATTTGGGTTCGCCATCTCAAGACGGTTAAGTCTTCTAAATTTGAGCACCAAGCTCTGATACTAATTGTTAGCCCAGGATTGATTACATAAGAGAGGAGATGAATTGGGTTTTAAAACTTTTTAAGAAACGTTTCAACTATATAAAACCATAGGCAACTATATTGATACTTTTAAGCAAAATAAATAATAATACCAAATATATAACAATAATACTAAGTCAATTAAGCACAATATATATCAAACACACAATCAAATAGTTTGCATTAAAGTAAAGAGTGTAGGGATAGAGAAAATACAAACTCAGTTTTTACGATGTTCGACAAACACGACGGTTTGCCTACCTCCCTGGCCCTCGGTAACTTACTTTGAGCATTCCACTATCGGATCAAGATTGCAGGCTTGACCGACCCTTTTACAAACGGAGTGAATTCTTCTTGGACACACCCTAGCTTTTACAATAGTCTTGACTCCGGCTCTACCACACCTAACCTCGGATTGTTTAGACTTCGGTGATAACCTCATCTATACACGGGTTGTTTAGACTCCAGTGGCAACCTCACCTATGCACGGGTTGTTTATGCTTCCAGTGCCAACCTCACCTCACACTCAAATAGTTTTACAATACAAGAGTGAACACACTCAAGTACTCTCCTCTTAAAAGTAATGAATACAATTTTGGCTTAGGAGATTTGAGAACAATGCAATATAAATTCTCTAAGATTGGCTCAATATGATTTGAAAGTTAAAGTTGAGCAAAAGAGAGCTTTTGCACTTAAAAACTGATTGGATGTCAATGTAGGTTCATATTCTCTTCATCTAAGTCGTCAAACTTAGCTCTATTTAATGCTATATTCAAAAGACAATGTTGACAATGGCTTGGCTATTCTTTGTCAATGCTGCCTTACGTTCGAAAAGGCCTATACTAGTGCTATGAGTTAATAGTCTATAACCTATATAAAAAATATTTCTCAAAAGGAATTGTAAAAAGAAAAAAGGGATAATAATATTAGTAGACCCTAAATTGTACCTGTGTACCATTTTGATCCTTAATTTCAACTTGCATAGTAATGGCCAATAAATTTCGTAATTGATGTAACAATGACCCTTTTGTTGCAAATTATTAAAAATTTAAACGAAAGAAGTCATTATAAAGCAAATAGTTGGGTAACAATAGTCATGAATAAGTCTCCGAATTTTTTAACTTACACAGTAGATTACGAAGACTTATGAAATAATTGCAGCAATGACCTTTCTTTTTCTCACAAATTGTCAAATTTTTAATAGAAATAAGTTATATACAAAGCACACAGTTCGTGAATATAGCAGAAAATGAGATTCTGACTCATAAAAGTAAATAACACCCAATTATACGTTTTGTCTATGACTAATTTTTGTTAAAAAACTAACAGTTTGTGACAAATGAGACATCAATATAATAATTGTATAATTTCAAAGTTATTACTACATACGTTAAAAATTTAAAGGCTAAAGTGGTACAATAAATATAATTTAGTGCCATTACCATCGCTAACTGAAGAAAAAAACTATTTGTTTTTTTTTTTCAAGAAAAAACTATCTATGCCATAGGTAAAAGGGCCGGTTGGCTCTCTTTGTACCGTCCTATATATATGTATATATTTAAAATCGTATCTTCCAATATTTTGTCAGCTAGCAGATTTTTTTTTTAACAAAAAAAAAAGTCGCAGATTAGTTGCAACATATAGTCACAGAATACGGACTCTAGATTAACAGCTTAAGAGCACGTCCACTACACCTAGTGCATAACATATATAAAATTCCCAAACCAAAGTTACTATTCATACATTTGTCAACTTAATTTTTTTTTACTGTTTATTCGTTAACTTGTCTTTTAGTTCATATTAATTTGGTTACTCTTTGATACCAAATCCCCTTCTACCTAGTCCTTGACCGTTAGCTCCTATTACCAACCCCTCTTTTTTCTAAGGATTTGACAAATAACCATATATATATATGTATGTATATGACTTAGAATGAGGTCAAGATCTATAAGTTATTACTAACTACACAAATTAATGACATAAGCTATATGCTAAGATAATAATGAAAATATGTTGAGTGTAGTTGTCAAGTGATTTTTTATATTCATGATATATGATTTGGATATTAATCGATTAATACATCCCACATATGTCTATCTATAACCTAATCTATATAAAAAGTGCTAGTAACAAACCCTCAATTTCCATCCCCCACGTTAAATTACACTAAAAAACTTTTAATAACATAATTTGTAGTGGCGGGTTGTGTTCACTACTTTTCCTTTCCCATATTTTTTTGCCTTATATTCCCTACATAATTTCAACTTTGCTTTACGCATTTGAAAAATAACCTTATCCATTATATATTATACTTGAGTATAAGGGGACAAACTCTCAAAAAATATATATATAAAGTATATAGGGACAAGATTTTTTATAATCAATGACATGAGCAATGCCAAGATAATAATGAAAACATGTTAAGTATGTCTGTCAATTAATTTTTCTTTACTGCCTACATACCAACTAATTATAGAGGAAAAATATTTTTCTTTCTATTCTATATATTTTCTCTCCTTCTTAATTTTTCCTTCCTTTTAGTTTCTTTCCGCCCTACTAAAACAACCTTAATGGCTGTGAGGAGATACCAATACATCCTTGTCAAGATAATGTCGACTACGGCTTTACTATTCTTTGTCGATGCTGCCTTACGTTCGCAAAGGCTTATCCTAGTGGTATTAGTTAATAGTCTATAACATATATAAAAAATATTTCTCAAAAGGAAGGTAAAAAGAAAAATGGGATTATAACATTAATAGCCCCTAAATTGTACCTGTATATCATTTTGCTCCCTTAATTTTAAACTTATATAGTAATGGCCCATGAATTTCGTAATTGATGTAACAATGACCCTTTTGTTGCAAATTGTTAAAAATTTAAAAGAAAGAAGTCATTATAACACAAATAGTTTTGTAACTATGGTCATGAATGAGTCTTCGAATTTTTAAACTTGCACAGTAGACTACGAAGTCTTATGCAATAATTGCAGCAATAACATTTCTTTTTCTCACAAACTGTCAGATTTTTAATAGAAATAAGTTATATACAAAGTACACAGTTCGTGAATATAGCTGAAAATGAGATTCTGACTCATAGAAGTAAATAACACCCAATTATACGTTTTGTCTATGACTATTTTTTATTAAAAAACTAACAGTTTGTGACAAATGAGACATCAATATAATAATTGTATAATTTCAGAGTCATTACTACGTACGTTAAAAATTCAAAGACTAAACTGATACAATGAATATAATTCAGAGTCATTACTATCGCTTACTCAAGAAAAAACTTTTTTTAAAAACAAAAAAACACAATCTATGCGACTATGCCATAGGTAAAAGGGTCGGTTGGCTATCTTTGTGCCGTCCAATATATATATATATATATATATATAAAATCGTATCGTCCAATATTTTAACAGCTTGCAGATTTTTTTTAACAAAAAAAAAAAACAAAAAAGTCGCAGATTAGTTGCAACACATAGCCACAGAATACGTACTCTAGATTAACAGCTTAAGAGCACGTCTACTATTGTTTAACATATATAAAATTCCCAAACCAAGTCACTATTCATACAGTTGTGAACTTAATATTTCTTTACTGTTCCTTCGTTATATTATCTTGTCTTTTAGTTCATATTTATTCGGTTACTCTTTGATACCAAATCCCGTACTACCTATTCCTTGCCCGTTGGCTCCTATTACCAACCCCTCTTTTCTTTTAAGTATTTGACAAATAACCATATATATATATATATATTTCTATGTATATGACTTAGAATGAGGTCAAGATCTATTAGTTATTACTAACTACACAAATTAATGACATAAGCTATATGCTAAGATAATAGTGAAAATATGTTGAGTGTAGTTGTCAAGTGATTTTTTATATTTATTATATATGTCTTGCATATTAATCAATTAATACATCCCACATATGTCTATCTATAACCTAACCTATATAAAACTGTTAGTAACAAACCCTCAATTTCAATCCTCCACGTTAAATTACTCGAAAAAAGCTTTTAATAACTTAATTTGTAGTGGGGGGTTGTGTTCACTACTTTTCCTTTCTCGTATTTTTTTTCCTTAGATACCCTACATAATTTCAACTTTGCTTTACGCATTTGAAAAGTAACCTTATCCATTATATATTATACTTGAGTACAAGGGGACAAGCTCTCAAAAAATATATATAAAGTATATGGGGACAAGATTTTTAATAATCAATGACATGAGCAATGCCGACATAATAATGAAAATATGTTAATTATGTGTGTCAAGTAAATTTTTCTTTTTTTGAAAAAAGTGAGGCTTAACTAATGACCTACACTTGTTACAAAAAAATAAAAATAACTCACGCACTCTTAGAGTCAAACTCCCGACTTAAGACCCAAACCCCACCCCATCCCATCCCAGTGGTCAAAATAGTTGAATTTTAGTGTCAAGTAATTTTTAATTATGCACGACATATAATATGTATTAATTAGTCTATATTAATTATATTATTTAAAAGGAAAAATTAAATCTATCTATAAGAAATTTTTTTGAGAAGACCCAGCTATTTTGGCAGAGTTGGCAAAAGAGCCTACTTTGGAAAATACTTGTAGAAAAAAACGCCTATATTTTTAATTTATTTGCAAAGTAGTCTTAATTTCTCAACAATACTCGATCATACTCAACTCCATCCGATTATGTTGAACATCATACTCGACCATCCAAAAAGACTATTTTACAAAGAGTTTTAAAACATAAGTTTTTTTTTTGTCAAAACTCACTTTTAAAAGGTTCATTTCATATAATTTATCACTTTTTTTTTTTTGGTTTTTAGATGTTAAATTACAAGGAAAAAAATGAAGACGATGAAAAAAATTTTAAAAAATTTAACTTGTAGTGGTCGGCGGTACTATTTTGTCATGTCTCATGTCTTTCTTTTTCTTTTTTTTTTCTATTGGGGTTCTAGCGTTATTTTCGTTTTCTTGTAACAAGTGGAGGTCATTAGTTAAGTCTTGTTTTTTTCAAAAAAAAAAAAAATTTATACACATAATCAACAAATTTTCATTATTATCTTGGCATTGCTCATGTCATTGATTATAAAAAATCTTGTCCCTATATACTTTATATTTTTTTTTTTGAGAGTTTGTCCCCTTATACTCAAGTATAATATATAATGGATAAGGTTATTTTTCAAATGCGTGAAGCAAAGTTGAAATTATGTAGGGAATATAAGGAAAAAAAGTACGAGAAAGGAAAAGTAGTGAACACAACCCGCCACTACAAATTAAGTTATTAAAAGTTTTTTAGTATAATTTAACGTGGAGGATGGAAATTGAGGGTTTGTTACTAACACTTTTTATATAGATTAGGTTATAGATAGACATATGTGGGATGTATTAATCGATTAACATGCAAACCATATATCATGAATATAAAAAATCCCTTGACAACTACACTCAACATATTTTCATTATTATCTTAGCATATAGCTTATGTCATTAATTTGTGTAGCTAGTGATAACTTATAGATCTTGACCTCATTCTTTTTTTGATAATAAAAAGGGCGGATGAGATCTCGGTGGCGGATCACTTCCTAGAGCCACTCCCATTCGGTTGGGCTCCCAAGGGCGATGTGGAGGATCGAACTCATGACTTCACCCTCCCTAAGTGAGAGAAAGCCTTAAGTTCAAGCTCCTTGCCACTTCGACCACCCCCTTGGGAGTATCTTGATCTCATTCTAAATCATATACATATATATATATGGTTATTTGTCAAATCCTTAGAAAAAAGAGGGGTTGGTAATAGGAGCTAACGATCAAGGACTAGGTAGAAGGGGATTTGGTATCAAAGAGTAACCAAATTAATATGAACTAAAAGACAAGATAAGTTAACGAATAAACAGTAAAAAAAAATTAAGTTGACAAATATATGAATATTAACTTTTTTGGGGTTACTCAAAAAAAAAAATAATAATTGTTTGCGAATTTTATATATGTTATACACTAGGTGGAGTGGACGTGCTCTTAAGCTGTTAATCTAGGGTACATATTCTGTCACTATGTGTTGCAACTAATCTGCGACTTTTTTCTTTTTTTTGTTAAAAAAAAATCTGCTAGCTGACAAAATATTGGACGATACGATTTTAAATATATATATATATATATTGGACGGCACAAAGAGAGCCAACCGCCCTTTTACCTATGGCATAGATTGTTTTTTTCTATAAAAAAAATAGTTTTTTCTTGAGTAAGCGATAATAGTGGCTCTGAATTATATTTATTGTATCACTTTAGTCTTTGAATTTTTAACATACGTAGTAATGACCCTGAAATTATGCAAATGTTATATTGATGTCTCATTTATCACAAACTGTTAGTTTTTTAACAAAAAATAGTCATACACAAAGCGTATAATTGGGTGTTATTTATTTCTATGAGTCAGAATCTCATTTTCAGCTATATTCATGAACTATGTGCTTTGTACATGACTTATTTCTATTAAAAATTTGACAGTTTGTGAGAAAAAGAAATGTCATTGCTGCAGTTATTGCATAAATCTTCGTAGTCTACTGTATAAGTTGAAAAATTCGAAGACTCATTCATGATCATTGTTACAAAACTATTTGGGTTATAATGACTTCTTTCTTTTAAATTTTTAATAATTTGCTACAAAAGAGTCATTGTTACATTAATTACTAATTTCATAGGCCATTACTATATAAGTTTAAAATTAAGGGAGCAAAATGGTACACAGGTACAATTTAGGGGCTATTAATGTTATAATCCCATTTTTCTTTTTACTTTTCCTTTTGAGAAATATTTTTTATATAGGTTATAGACTATTAACTAATACCACTAGGATAGGCCTTTGCGAACGTAAGGCAGCATCGACAAAGAATAGCAAAGCCGTCATCGACATTATCTTGACAAGGATGTATTGGTGTCTCCTCACAGCCACTAAGGTTGTTTTGGTAGGACGGAAAGAAACTAGGAGGGAAGGTAAAATTAAGAAGGAGAGAAAATATATAGGATAGAAAGGAAAGTGTTTTTCCTCTATAATTAGTTGGTATGTAGGAAGGAAAGAAAAATATTTATTTTAAAATGAGTATTTTACCCTGTTTATTAAAATTTTAAATTAGTGTATAAGATTATTTTAGAATTCATTTTTACACATTAGTTTATAACTTTTCCTCCTCCTTTCTCTCCTATTTTATCTTCCCTTCTCTTTCTCCCCTACCACACAACCAAGTTTTTTAGTTTCCCTCCAGTACTTTTCCCTCATGCATTTTCCCTTCTCTCTCTCTTTTTTTTTTTTATATCAATCATAGCCGAAGTATATAAAAGGAAGGAAAAAATAAGGTGGACTAATGGATAGATTTGGAGTAGAGCGATTGTTTAACGAGAAGGATTTTTGGAGAGTAGTGAATGACCAATAGATTTGAAATCATACATTTAACCAACTTTAAACCCCCTATGAATTGGAAAGAGTGTAGGGGAGAATTTTACAGTCAAGTGGTAATGTAGTTCGTA
Organism: Trema orientale; assembly: GCA_002914845.1. Classification (NCBI taxonomy): domain Eukaryota; kingdom Viridiplantae; phylum Streptophyta; class Magnoliopsida; order Rosales; family Cannabaceae; genus Trema; species Trema orientale. The sequence continues at coordinate 97,679 of JXTC01000579.1, read as the reverse complement.
GAACTAGAACCTTCTCCTTCTTTTCATTTTTGATCTCTCCTACCAAAAAATAGTGAAGATTTTGGTCTTCTCTCTTTTCACTCACACTAAACACAAGGGAAGATTTTTCTCATTCCTCTTTAGTTCCTTTTCACTTAAGTAACGTAACTTTTTTTTCTTATTATCTTCATTCTGTTCTATAAAATATAGCCTTTTATGCCGACACTATAGATCATTGGAAATAAATTATAATTGTCGTTGAAAATGTTTGCATCTTGAGGGGAAACAAATGTCATTTTGCCACACTCTTATTTGAATTCTGTGAGTATTTCATTTTTTAAGATAATAATTGTTAGCTCCAAGAATTTGGGATCTCACGAAAATTTTTTCTGAACTCAAGTATATATGTTTTCTGAAGCAAGTTGTTGCGACAAGTCTTTTGTTGTTACAACAAATCTTTTTGTTCTTACAACAACACCTGCGATCATTTCTTATTTGGAAACTTTGGGTTTTTGTCCAAACGTATCTAATTTCCATAATGATTATTTCTAATGATTATATGGCTGTAATGTAAATAGAATTCCACTCTTTATTGCTCAATATGTTTGTTTGGGTTAGTCATGGCTTCTAGGAAGAGTAAGAAATCCAAAACCTCCTCTTCATCTTCTCCTAGCTTTGCTAAATCGAAATTTGGTCTTTCGAAGCCTCTGAGAGATACAAAGAAGCTGCACAGAAGAATAGATTGTTGATAAAGGAGAGAGGATTTGATCAAGCAAATGAGAAATTTCCTAGAATTCTCTAAATAATCATTAATTGGAGTTTGGCAAACTCTATGTACTCAGATCGATGCCGTATTAGTTCCAGTTGTGCTTGAACTTTATGCTAATGGATCATAGCACAAGAATTGTAAAGTGAAGGGGCGTGGGAAAGAAGTTTCATTTGATAGGAAAACCATCAACGAATTCTACAATTTGTCTAACATTGATGATGATGAGTTTAGTAACTTAGCAGATGAGCCAGATTATGATGAAATTCTCAGGTTTCTTTGCGAGCTGGGAACTCAATGGTTGTATAACAGTGAAGTTCAAAAAACTTCTCTAAAAAATGCCATGGATAGAGAGGAAAAAGTATGTAAGTACTTCACGGGGGCAAAGTTGATGCCGACATCTCACTTTGGTGATGTTATGATGGAGCAAGTGGTCTTGCTTTATGCTATTTGGACTAATAAGAGCATTAATGTCGGGAAAGTGATTAGATAATCTATAATACAGTCTATTCCAGATTCTAAATTGGATTTGGTTGCCCATCTTTAATCACGACACTTTGTGTTAAGGCTGGAGTTCAATGGGAGCCGACGGATTCAATGCAGCAGCCCAGGCATCAATTTGACTTCAACAACATACTAAGGGTCCAAAGTTTTGACGAGAGGCAGAGAAAGAGAGCTAATTCTTTAAGTCAGCAACAACAACCACCTATACCTTCACAATCAATGACTTTGGTTGATCGATTGACCCTGGTGTAACAAGGACTTACCGTTGGAATTAAAAACGATTTTCGCAGCAGAAGATTGGACCAGGAACATTCAAAAATTTTCTCAAAATAATTGACTATATAAGTGCATAGTATTAATTCATAGCAAATAGGAATATACAAAGAGAATAAATCTAATACCTCTTGTAGCCTATCAGCGGATCCTAGATTTTTTGTCTTCTAAACTACGATCTTCCAATCTAAGTCTCAAGCACAACTGGATGAACGTGTGGGCATTGCGTATAATTTCTTAAACTCATACTTTAGGCCTTGCAATATTCTCAACATATGAGATTGCAAAAGTTTATTCTAAAGAGAATAGGAAGACTCTTCTTTTTCTCTCTAAGTTATGGAGGCTCTGTAGAAAATAATACGTAG